>BPLR01002787.1:0-105255 GCA_021605095.1 Caerostris extrusa
GGTCTGAACAATATGAGACCGGGACTTACGGTTTAAAGTGGATTCGAAGCACTACAAACAACCATGGCACCGCCGGGATTCGAACCCGATACCTGTGGAACCGAGCTAGTCACTTGGCCATCAGGCTCCTATGCTCGTACTGACTGGTACACTTAATGTACTTATACAGACAAATATACTTAATAAACTTGCTAGTTCCATTCCTTCGTGTAGTCACACTGCGCCAGGGTAGGCAGTACTTTTACGTCCCTAGTAGGAACTTTTGTGGTTTTATGAATCACAAATATATGAAAATCTGAATTGGGCTTAAAATATTTTAAATAACACTTGAAAGACCTGAATGATTAATTCTCGCCAACTAATTTATTTAAAACAATAAAACAAAAATATCTTACTATGGACCAGAGGGATAGAAGCCCATTCGGATTGGGATTTCTGGTGTTTTTACCAATTTTGCCACCCAATGTTTCTACCTATAACACACTGCAGCTAATAACACGCAGTCGTTATTTCTGGTGACGGGGAAAAAAAAAGAAATTTAGGAAAATAAAAAATTGTAATCGACTTGGCCGATATACATGTTACACATAAAATCTAGAATTAATAAACAAAAACACATAACAGCAATCTTAAAAAACAAAAAAAAACCCTATACAATTTAAAAAAAAAAAAAAAAAAAAAAAATTTTTGAAAACCTCAAAAGCCCATTTTCTCTTTGAAATAAAATTGTCTTTGCTTTCCCCAGAAGTCAATCTTTTAAAAACAACTTTACATTATTTAGTTAGATAATTATTAGCTTGTAAAAGAAATTTACATAAATATTATGTATAAATAACCCATTAAAGAAATAAAAAAAAATATTTACAGATTTGAATGAAAATGTTCTAAATTGAAAATGGTCTAGGATAAGAAAAACCCCTTTCCCCAAAACAATACCCATATATTTCATGAGTAAAAATGATCTCGTATGATTTATCAGTGTTCCTTGTCTTTCTCTCGCATATCTTGAACCAGTAAAGATGAGCATTTGTGTTTGATATCTTAAGCGAGCATCGTATTTTTGTATTTTTAAACCCGTGTTAGGTGTTACAATAATATGAAAAATTTATTTATTGTACGTTGAAAAGTTAAAAAAATAAAATAAAATAAAGAAATCTGTGTATAAATGCCATAATAAAAAGCAAAAGGAAAAAAAAAAATGTTTATCAGATGTATTCCATGAAATTGAAAGAAAAGTTTGATGCAACGATCATTTTAATACCAGAAAGAAGAAAAAATATTTAAAACTTCTAACCACTTTTTAAACATTCTATTCGAAGCGGAACAAATTGAAGTGAAACAAATTCCGCCCATTTTTATTGCTATATTTATTATGATAAATTTAAACAATCTTGATAAATTTTTGAACCTTCTCCAAGCCAATTCTTGAACCTTCCTTCTGAAAATAATTTTTAAATTTTTTGTCATTTTCCTCGAAGCTATTCTTCTCTTCACAGACATGTTATGAATCTCTCTTCTTATATCCCCCTTCCATAAAATGTCATGTCTGTCTTCCATCACAAACATCCACATTTTTACATCATTTGTAAAGAGATTGTTTCTTTCTCTTATAAAATCAAATAGGTACAACGTGATCCAAAAAATCGACACAACCATGCAATATAACTGAAAGCAAGTATTTGCAATTACTCGTTTAAGTGAGTTTAGCTCTATTCGTGTTCTAAAACTGTTAGTCGTAAGTATGAAAGAAATCACTTACCAGAATTACATTTTTCTTTGTTAAGAGAAATGATCTGATTCCAAATAGTACAAGATGAGATCGTTATTCTCTCCGGGATACAACTAAAAAAAGAAAGAAGGAGATTGCAGTTTAAATGGACATCTTTACTTCACAAAATTCGCTTCTATCCACTCAATATTTTAAAAATTCAAAAGAAAAGTAGCAGGCATCATTGAATTAAAATCAATAATGAATCACTGGAGCCATTATGCATCACTGCTTAATAATAACTTCGGAACACAAATTTTGATAACATGACATTGAAGACTATTAAATATTTTGCTTTTGTTTTTATGCATTGATGGATTCGTGTTCCATTTATGCATGCTCTTCCCAATGACTGTCTATGAAGAGAGGATACTATCTTTCGAAGACATTTATGGGTAACTAACTACACTAGCATTTGCGTGTTGTATGCAAGAAAATCTAGAAAACATTCATCAGTTAACCTTATTGTAGATGCGAGACGTTGTTACAATTATCATCGAGTCTTTTGTTTCAGAAAATTGTGACTGCAAAGGATGCCATTGGAATTAAAAATCTGAACTCTTCTGCAAGTTAGCAGAGCGCCTTACAGCTGGACTGCGACAGAAGCTATTATGAAACGAGAGAACAGAAGGGCCCGGTCAAACTGTCAATTTTGAAATGATTTGTAAATGAAATAATTCACTTTTCTATTGGATAACTGTATATAATAAACAAAAATATATTGCTTTTTATATGGTTATTGCGAATTCTAAAAATCTAAAGAAAATGGGTTCTTATATTTCTTCATATTGAAAGTAATTCTTCCGATAATTTAGAATGTTTTTTTTATAGCCATAAGAATATTATATGTATTCTTAATATGTCATGATTTAAAAAATATTAATTTTTGTATAGTTATTATGAATATCTGAAATTTAAAGGAAAATGTGTTATTATGTTTCTTCTTATAGAAAATAAAGCTCAATAATTTAGAATTTTTTAAATATATAAAAATATTGGATGGGTGCATAAACTATATTATCAAGCGTTCTTGAACACTACTTATTATGAAAAGGAAACGACGAATATGAGTATTATCGACAAGCATTTTTATAATCTAAAAATAGAAGGATATTTTCATTCATAAATTTAAAAATATTGTAAATTTTTATTATATAGCACAGGGGTCTCCAAACTTTTCAGCCTGAGCGCCATACTGGTTACTCCAGTAAGTACCAAGGGCCAAAACCGTTTTACTGCCCTTATCTATATAATTACATAATTCTCATTAGTATTTTTTTACAAGTGGATACCCCGTGGTTTCATTCGCGTTCATTTAGCTTTCCCGTTCCTCTGGGATTTACAGGATAAAATCATATGTTTGTTTCAGGATATATACATTCCAAACATCGATATACATACATATGCGATACTCTTTTACCCCAACATAACTACCGAGAGTAACCGCGGTCACTAGTTTATAATGTTAGTGGGATTCATTTCAATTGGTTGTTAGTTGTTGCTTAAGTTACATTTATGCGTATTCTGCTTGTCATTGCTTTTTACCCAACAAGTCAATAAAACCAAGTTATTATCATTCTGTGTTTTTATCCAACTTATTACACCAACATGTAAGCTATTCGCTGTCTCGGGCCGGATTGATAACACTGGCGGGCCGGATTTGGCCCGCGGACCTTAGTTTGGAGACCCCTGATATAGCACATCAAAGAAACGACTGATAATTTTTCCCCAACCCAATATTATATAATTTAAATATTAACCAAAAAAATTAAATTAAACAACTAATAATTTAAGTTAATTTTGTTATTATATAACAACTTTTTGTTAGACATTTAATAAAATAAATTTAAATTTTTTAAATTTATAAACAAAATGCTCAAACTTTTTCTCGGAGAAACTAAAATTTTTGGCTGCTTATTAAATATTTTTTATTAATAAAAATTTAAGATTTGTTTTAGTTTTTAATATTACTTACTTTTATTTTTATTTATTGCTTTACATTTTTTGTGTGCTCTATTTCTTGTGGGACAAGAATGAGACTCAGTAAAAAAAAAAAAAAAAAAATCCTGTCTAGGACCCAGGATAATCCGGCCCTGTGTGATGCCATTTTTCTTTCGCAATTTTTCGAAAACTATGCATCACAAAGGCTTAATTGGCTATATATAAGGTATATTGGCTTAACTTTTATGTATTATAAGCAAGGATTCTCCTCCCTTCACAGTTTATGGACGAACGGCCTATATTATTACCAAATCAACTAACGCCGGGTATGAAACAATTTTAATACCCAGGATATTGTCTTGTCACAGTGGCCAAATATCACATAGAAAACAGCTCAACGACTTTATATAGCTAAATAAACTTATAATATTATTAAAGATCAGTAAGCAATAATACAAATTTTATGTCAGCAAATATGTTATACTTGAAAATGTATTTTTCAATACATTCTATAGGTTTCTTTCACAAGCAAGAAGTTTTGAAAGATATTTTTTAAGTGGTGGCAGTGACTTCCATGTTCTCTAAATATCACTTCGCTACAGATATAACAAGGGGGAAACACGATCTTTCCACTGAACGGTCATGTTGTGGAAGCTATATGCATGTTCTTTCTGATGATGATGCAACACATTTTTTTTTTTTTCCCAGTGAATTGATCACTCAATCTCACTAAAAAAATTCACGACTTTTGTAGAAATTTAATATTTATATACGAATTCCAAGGAGATTTACATAATCCTGAGACATTTGATTTCAAAAGAAATACAGGGTTGACAAATTTTTGTAAAATTATATTATAATACTATATATCATTAATTTTAATTAAACTCCAAAAATGGTCAACCTCGTTTAAAGTATAAAAACAAAGAATAATCTTAAAAAAATGTAGAAATTTAATATTTATATACGAATTCCAAGGAGATTTACATAGTCCTGAAGGATTTGATGACAGTAAAGCAATACAGGATTGGCAGAGTTTTAAAAAAAAATATTATACTACTATACACCATATTAATTTTAATTATACACCAAAAATGGTCAACCTTGTTTAAAGAAAAGGAAAACAAAGAATAATCTTTAAAAAATGTAGAAATTTAATATTTTTGTACAAATTTCAAGGAGATTAATATAGTCCTAGAAATACAGGGTTGGCAGACTTTTTTTAATGCAAAGCGTAAGACAATCCAAAATTAAAACAATAGTTCACTTTTTAGCAGAAATATTGGAATAAAAGATATACTATTTTAAAAATCGTAATTTAGATGACCCTATTAATATGGCGAATTCGGAAAAAAATGTAGCTGGACCCAGCATTAAAAAAAAAAATCATCTTAAATTTAATGACGGGTTTTTTTTAAAACTAAGAGTCACTAAAAAATTATATCGGCCATTCTATTTTAAATTTTACAGTAATCTCCGCTTCATTCAAATTTATCCTTTTGGTTAATATTTAAATAATGTACTATTTTTATATATTTAAACGATTCATAATTATCGGGAGTTTTACTTTCAATAAGAATAATAATAATAATACATTTACTTTAGATTTTAGATTCGCACAATAACCATATTAAAATTATATATATTTTTTAATTCATAGGAAGTTAAGAATGTATATTGTTAATATTATTTTTATTGCTCTACAAAAGAGCCTGAAGGGCCGAGTGGCTAGCGCTCTGTAGCTCGGTACCACAGGTTTCGGGTTCGAGCCCGGCGGTGCCGTAGTGGTTCGAATCCACTTTAAAAGTAGGTCCCGGTCTAATAGGATCCTAGAGCGTTGCGGGGGCATTGTTACACCGCGTCCGTAGCTTATCTTCAAGTTACACGCGCCCCCTGGGTAATGCAAAGTGAGTACGTCTGTGCAGCACTTTCCTTAAGGCATCCAAGACGTCCATGTCTGTGTTTGCCAGCTGCATTAGAAAGAAAAAAATTGTTATACAAAAACATTCTAAATTATCAGAAGAATTATTTTCAATAAAAATAAACATAAGAACACATTATTAGAATTCGCAATAACATTATAAAAGCAATATATTTTTGTTTATTATATACAGTTGTCCAACAGAAAAGTAGACTATCTTGTATAAAAATCTTTTAAAATAATCAATTCTTCTAAAAACTGGGTCCTAGACATTTGTCTCAATTATCTATGCGATGAACCAACCCTGAATAGCTCATAATAAATCTATAGGTTGGAAAGTCTTTTCAGTTATGTGTATATATAGAGAGTACGTACCTCTCCTCCTGTATTCATTGTTTGAGTTCAATAGCTTTGTGGAAGGAAATTTACTCATTGAAACTGTATAAATTGTAGGGAATTGATTGCTTCCATAATAAGGCAATCAAATTAAAATAAAAGAAATATATCATTCTTTTATATGTTATTTTTAAAATTTCTATAACCATTGCTTATCGAAACATTTTGTAAATTATAAAGATTGAATTAATCTTTAAAATTGATGAAATGCCAGTCTTCGAAATACATACGTTTCTGTGTAACTAAAATATTTTAATAATAATTTATTTATAAGTGCTGAAAATATTTACCTTCCATTCCCTTTACAAGAAACACCCAAAGCTTCTCTTTCTTCATTAAAATCATCAGAATTATCAGTTTCACCTAGATAGACAAATTTTGCGCATTTTTTAGGATCCATTTTACATTTCACTGACGCAGCCATGGAGTACTGATATTCCACTATATTCGATTGATAATTTAATTCGATTTGCTAAGAATGTATAAATTAAATATAGAAGCTTACAAAATAAAAAGAATAGTAATATTATTTTATTGCTATCTAGAACGATCTGAATGCAAACGATTTGAATATCATGTTTGGCAATACATTTTTAATGTATAAAAATATTTTTCAATAAAATAGTTTTAAAAATTAAACATTATATAGATATATGGTGGATTTGAATACATGTGTAAATCCATTTGACTGAATTTTGTTTTTACAAAAATGTACAGTAACTGATTTAATAATTTATTACTACTATCAACAAAATATTTAAAAACTATTAATTTTATTCAAGAGTTTTACTGCTATATAATTTAATTTTCTTGTTAAATCTGACAGGGTTAATCATTTGAATTATTCATACATGAGATTTTTGCCCTATAACATTTAATATTATTGAAACCAAATATTTTCAGTAAAATTAAGACCAAACTAGTGGTTCAAAATAGAAAATAAGTGCTTTTTCAGTGATGCTAACTATATCCGTGACTACTGTATTGAAATGATAAACAAAGGTGAAAAAGTAAGCCATAGTGTAATGCGTCTAGAAATTTAGTAATATTATTCCGTTTATTATTCATTTTTAGAAACAATATATTAGTTTTAAATTCTTTTGCTTGAAGTACATAATGTCGCTGAATTCCACCCCTGGTCATACTTCGAACAGTTCTTATGATTCACATTACGATCCCACATTTACTGCCGAAATAACGGCTAAAATGCATGTTCCTGATAAAATTTGTGTTATCCAGGGTGCAGAAAGTACTCATTATCAACCAGAAGATGTCAAATCGAAAATGAGTGTTCCAGATCGAATTCTTGTTGCTGGTATGTATTTTTTATTCTCATATAATATTTTATACAATGGTAATTTTATAATTTCAATTTTAAAATAGATAATGTAAAATATATATATATTCCATTATCGCAAATATCCATACTAATTTTATACAGCCGAGTTTTTCAACAAATATAGAATACAAAATTATTGAAAATGGAATTCGATTTTTATAAAAATATTGAATCCTGATTTTTCTGTATATACAAGTATTATTAAAATTATTACAGACTGTTCACAAAGTGTGTTAACATTTAAAGTCGTACACATCGTTAAACATTCAGATACGGTGCTTGATAATATAATGATTAAAACACTTTGTTAAATTTTTATTATCATAATTAATCAATCTTATTATTTATACATTATTCTGAAATGTATATTTATTCGTTTCTAGCATTATAACATCAATAGGACATGAGAAAATAGGATTAAAGTGATTGAATAATTGAGAACCGCAAAATACATAAACATCTTAAATCCTAAAAAAATAGTTTTTAAAGAATATATTTTTTTAAGCTTGTTGAGTTATTGACTTCAAATACATTTTTTCTTTATACTTTTGATACTTTTTGGTTAATTGAGTTAGTTTGATTGTTCAATTTTCATAATAATAACAAAAAGTTCTATCAAATATTAAAATTATAGTAAATGATGCTAGTTCTATGTAGTTAATTTTGTTTCTTCCATTGTGGCAAACATGCTGCTTAAAATAAATGTTATAAAACAAGGAAAAAATATTGCTTGATATCAAATAATTAGAAAATAAAAGCCGTTTTTAAACTGGTTACGAAAATTTCTTTTCAACTGATGATTAATATTTGTTATCACATTGATATGATAATTATAATTCAATTTTTTAATTATAATTTTATATATTTATTCTTTATTGATGCAAGTTTAATAGAAATTAAAATTGTTTAATTGGATTGCAGTTATTTTTAATTCAAGAACAACTTTTTTTATACATGTAATTATAATCAACATGTATATTTTTATTTTAAAGTTTTGAAAGTTAAATATTACAGCATAAATTTCTGTCTAAATTACTGGGTAAGCTGAAAAGAAGTACATTGTCTTTCCTACATCCTCAATTAAACATTTTGATACTTCTTTATTGCTAAAGTTCCTGTTATTTAAACGACACCAAAATAGTTGGTAACTCTTCTCTTAATGGGAGAACTGTAAATTACCACACAGGAGGAATTCTATTTGGTGATTTACAGCAAGGCCATAATCAAAAGAACCAAATTTTTTTCTTTTGCATCTTTTAGCACTTAAAGAAAGTAAAGATATCAGTATCGAATAATTGTTTAAAAAAAAAAAAAAAAAATCTGTGTGTTAGTTAATATTAACTATTGTATAAAAGATTTAATGATGCAAATGCTGGATTTTAACTATATAGTCTTGATAAATTATTTTTCTAATTACAATTAACCATTGCAAAAATTTCTTAAGTGTATCACATTTGACTAAATGTTCTGCAATTATGGGATGATAAATCACAAAGGACACATGAGAGAATCCACCAACAGTAATGAATTGAATCTTTTAAAAAATAATAGTAAATATTTATAGAAGTATTGTTTAATGCTTTAAATTAATTAGCTTTTTAGTTATGTTTTAAGCTATGAAAAAAGCAATTGAAGTTCAATGTCACTTTAATCCCCAGTTTCTCCTAATTATTGAAGCAATTCTTGAAGTATAATTATATAAATTTTATCTTGCTTGCATTAAAAAAAAAAATGTTAAATGTTTAGACACTTTTGTTATTTGAAGCAGAAAAATTGACAACATTGAATGGTTTTTGACATTTGTAAACAAATAAAAAATGGTTTTTATCAAAGTAAACAAATACTCAAAATAATATTATTGGTATTTATGATTCTTTGTTTAGTATTTCAGAGTTAGAATATATTTTTTTATTGGAGACAAATTATAAATACATAAATTTATGATGAAAGCACAATTCTCATCTGGTTTGAAAGAAATGAGAGTGCTGCGCAAGATAATGTTATTATCATTGTATTGTTTTATTTATGTATTCAATATTTTTACTTATTATATTTCCCAACTTCAGGAGATAATAAACATATTGCAATGCGAGAATCCCTTCCTGAACTGAAATTTGAGACTCCTCTACCTTATCAGCTTCAGAATTGTGTTCTTGCTGCTCCTCCTGATGTGTTGACTGTGGATGAGTATCCATATCCTTCTGTAGATATCAGACCACCTACAACAACTGTAGTAAAGAAAGTAGAACAAACAACTGCAAGGTGATTTTTTTTAAATTATTATTTACTTGAGTTTAGAATATAGTAAGATATATTCTATACTTTTATAACACTCTGGAGTCTGGGCAGTTATACTATAAGAAGAGGGGGAGAAAGGGATTAAAAGTGAAAAAAAACAAAAAAAACTTAAATATAAGGTGAACCTGCTGTATTTTTAAAACAGTTTTTCTAGGCATGTATGCTGTTTATAAAGATACCTGTAGAAAGTTTTTTTTTTTTTTTTTTTTTTATCACTTTTAATTAGCAAGATTTGTTCTAATCTACAAAATAAGCATTTGAGTGTGGAGTTACTTTGTTTCAATAAATTCTCCTTCTCATCCATTTTTCATGAACTGCAACAAATTATAATCTAAAGGATCCATGGGCAAAAACCTTGGCTTTATAAATTTTGCAATATTGGCTGGAAGTTCTTTTCCATCACATTGCATTAGCTTCATATGTGAACTAATGTATTATGATGGAAAAAGAACTTTTGTTTTTGCAGTTGAGGAAATGATGCATACTATTCTACACACTTGTTATCAATTTTAATCTGTTTCAAGTTCTAACTAGTTGGTGAAGTTAACCTTTTGCATAACACAAAAGGTCAATTGTTGAAGAAACAGTCTTCATAGTGTTATGCTTTGTCTACTGTAGAAAAATAAATCTAATGGGTTTTGCTGAAAGACTTACAAGCTGTTCTTAGAACAGTTCATTAAATTTTTTGATCAACTATCAGCAGTTGTAGATAGTTTTCTTATCATAACATTCACAAAGTAGACAAATTATTTGATGCGCTCACATTTTATTTTTATGAAGAACTACACTCTTAATTGAGAAAATTATTGTATTATTTTAAATTCCTAGCCTTACTGGACATGTATAAACTTATGTAATTTTTTTTTTTTAATATAATAAAAGTACCTATATATTTTAATGTTTATGCAAATATTATTATTAATGTTTGCTCTATGATTATTCTTTAAAAAAAACCTTTCTGATAAATTGATTGGTAAAAACAAATTTTAAAAAATAGGTAGTTTTAATAGCTAGTAGAAACTTACATTTAATTTTCCACTTCATATTAATTTAAATGGCATTTTCCATCAAGATCATTTATTGTTCAGGTGGAGCCATTGTAATTTGGTCAATAAAATAACATAAAATGTGAGCGTTCAATGTATTTTGTACAACTTTACTGGGATGCCCACTGTACTCATCTGTTTTTACCACCATAGATTTTCATTACTCTCAATAGTAGTGGTCTCAACACAGTATCCAGATCATCAGTACGGTTTCTTCAAAATTTCATATCACTTATGCACAATTCTACAATCACATATACAGATTTTCCATAATATTTATGAAGATTTTTCTTTAGTATCCTAATACAGTTAACAATCTTAACAACTTTTATAAAAGTTTCTATCATGAAATGTTTCCTTTTGACTTCCTCAATACAAAGAAATGTCAAACATAAATTTCCAGACCAATTTTATTCAAACATAGTGTGCATTTTTCAAAAAACAATTAGCTTTAATAATTTAGTAATGTATTTTGGGGATTTATTCTCTTTTGACATTTTGATAGGGTTGGTCATTGCAATTATAATTTTTTCACCATTATTAACCAGTTTTTAAGAGAACATTAATTTTAGTACTTCCTTATTATAATAACTCCCAGTGTTTTAAACAGAATTCTATATTATTATTGAGAGCTCTTGTACTAGAAGATTATTAGTAACAATTATTAATCATTTGGGGACATAGGTTAATGATTAATGGTGGAGCCCTATATTAAGAGGTACTGAATTTTTATATTAATGAATAATTTTAAGTGATTAATTTTTAGCTACTTTTACATAAAGTTTATGCTTTACGGACTGAAGGGGGGAAAAAAAAAAAAGAAAAGAAGCATAATTCTTATTAATTTGGATGAAATTTTTATTTCATATTTTTTAATAATTCATGTTTTAACAATTAATTATTGATTTCTAACCTTTAAATTTTATTTTTAATCCAGAATTATTTCTTAATCTTTTAGATAATTATTATCAAGTTTTGTAATTTTTGGTACAGATAAAATAATAGTAATGTTTTCCTTCAAGCTAAAAATATTATATCCAAAATTCCTATTTTTCCAATGTTCCATTGCTGTATTTATAGTAAGTATGTACCACTTTTACCAAATTAACCTGAAAACATATTTTTTTCCCTTCTGATTAAAAATTCTTGATTTCTCTATAAATATTATATTTGTAAATTATTATCATTTATTTTAAGTTGTATAATATGTGATTTTATCTTTATACAGCAAGTATTTTTTTCTTATTAAATACTTAATTTCTTTGTGCATTTTTTAAAAATAATTTCCGTTATTTTTTTCACTTTTTATTTTAATATACATTCAATTGTATTCTTAGACTATAAATTTTGATTTGGATGTTATACACAGATTCATTGTTGTGAAACAGAAATGCATTTGTAATCATTCAAATTTTACTCAGATAAAAATTCTTAGAAAACAAGACTTTTTTAATGGTCAATAAAAATACTCATTATTTAGGAAGAATCTTTATGAAATCAGTGCATAAAAGGTGAAAACTTGGATAATAAAAAAATGTGGTTTTTAGTTCACCCTTTTGAATTAAATAATTTTTGGATTCATTGTTTGCTTTATTTTAAAAATTTTATTTGCTTTCGCTAATTTTATTTATTATATTCTTAATATAAAAAATATGAAATTTTGTTGTGTAAACCTGTAGCTTTGTATAAATTTGCCAATGCTGTTTTCCTTTTTACTAGTATGAATGATTTGAATGAATCGAGCATGAGCTTCACAAATGCTCCTGAGGAGTGAGATGGCCATCTTGTAAGCAGGTGCGTCATCTTTCGCGCAGAGTGCTCACCATTGAACAGGACAACCAGTTGCGGCAGCAGAGAGAGATTATTCTCTACACTCTGGGCATCACATACTTCTTTATCAAAGGAGTCATGTGGCTTCATAGACACTTCTAAGGCCTTTATGTGATAGACTGAGTAAAATAATTGGAAACATGCATTTTTGGTGGCTTGTATTTCAATGCTTTGTATTCCCAAAGCACATTTCTTGGTTTCAAGTACTCTTACACATCACAAAAACAAATGAAACCTTTCAGCAAAATGTATGGAAGTAAAGTATTTAAATGTGTTTCTGATATATATGTTTTGATTTTCAAATTGTACAAATTTTATGATGATTATTTAGTTTAGTGATGAATATGCTGTTTAGGTGCCATCAAAGATAATTATAAAAGTCTGTTTGAAGGAAATTTGCCAAGAAAAGTGAATAAAGATTTATTTAGAAAGCGAAAATTAATATTATACCATTTTAATTTTCTTTTTCTAAAATAATTCTTATTGAAAATTATGGATTAAAAGACAATAAATTAATTATAATTAAATATGGTCAGATAATTATTGAAATTTAAAACAAATTCTGTAATTGTCTCCAAAACTTATATTTCAGTATGTTAGATCTAAAGATTGTATATTTACCCACAGTCTGTATTCTTAAAAATAGCAAAGATGCATAACAATCTTATACTTTTTATCCTCTTTAAGGTTTCTAATAGTGACCTTTGTAACACTTTGAGTAGATTATTTTTCTATTTCTCAGTTATTAGTATTTTTTAATGTTTTCACTGTTGGTGCATTAAACCTTGATGTGTGTTCTGGAAATATAAACTATTTTGATTTAATGCTTTTTAAAAACAGATGTTTTCTTGTCCATGTTAAAAATTGTCATTTTCAAATAATATATTCCAATTTGTATATGAAAAGTAGCATCATTGCATAAATTATTATATTCTTTATTAAGTAATTGATTTGAATATGAATAAAAGTATCAATACTTGTTATAAAAAGTAAAATAGGTAGTTTGGGTATTAGGTTTTTAAAAATTAAATAATTCCTCAATTTGTAATAAGTTACTTTGAAGAATGATCTAAAAAATTTTTTTATAAGTTTGTATAAAAATATAAATCTTTTAATTCTGTTTTTATTGTGACAAATTCAGTGAAGTGAAAGGATCAGTTTTTCTACAGATTTTTTCACTTTTTATAAGTATTGATGGAAAATGTTAAACATTGTTTATGAATCTCAGTATTTTATTTTTGGTATCTATAATTATATTATTTATATGATGATTCATGAAATGTATAACTTAATAAGTTGAATATTTACAGTAAAACATTTGAAATGCATTGAAACTTTATTTTATATTTATAATGTATTATGTAATTTTTATTTCTTACGAGTACAATAAAAATAATAAAGAACATGTTTATGATATTATTTTATTAAAAACCAATAATAAAATTATTTTACATATTGTATTTTGTAAATGCATGTACTAACTTCATTAACATTCTTAAAAATTCTGGTATCCAAAATTTAAGTTGCAAACACATTTATTGAAATTATTTAAAATAGCTTCTTTTAATATTAATATCTTAAGAATTGCTGTCATACAATTTAAAAAAAAAATGAATATAATGCATGCAAACATTGATTATCAAACTTTTTACTGTTTTTGACATTTTTGTTTGTATTTCTTGCAAAAAAAATCGAGAGATTACCTAATTTTTTAGTTTAAATAAAATGAGTTTTTACAGATGTTAAGTGATGAAGAATCATCAGTAAAGTTGTAAGTATTATTCACTTAGAAGCAGTCAGGTTCAAAGTGTCTAGAATGTTGATATCTAAATTATGATATCAATAAATGATATTCAATTTTATCATTGGAAAGTCAAGAAATCTGTTAATTAATATATGGCATTAAATACTTGAAAACTAGAGATGAAGAATGCCAAAGTTCTTGCAGGATCTAACTACAGCATCTTGAACAAGTTTCTAAGCAATCATAAATATATGCTAGCAGAAGTCTTTTCCTTCCATTTATATATGTGTTCCTTGGCAGATCACATCAGAAACCAATGATGTTCGTTTTTTGTGAATATAAATGAAATCTTGACATAGCAAGATGGACTGTGTCCTCCATACAAATTAAGATACATTCAAGTAATTCTCGATCAGTCTTCACATAGAAAGTTTGTTTTCTACATTAGAGAACTTGACCACAAAACCAGATCACTATAAGGATTAGGCATTTGAAATTCATATGAAGGATATCTGAGAGGAATGGAAAATAGTACAAGACCATTATAGAGCTTACCTTTCAATGAAACTGGAAAAAGATAATTGCAAAATGATGCTCTTGGAAACTCTTCCTATTATATAGAAGGTATAAACTTCAATTTTATATAATTACCATTTACTATTGCCACAATTTGAGGTCCGTTATACATAGTTTGCGGGTGGTACATTCATTACTTCTGAAATCTTTTGGCCTTGCCTCTGCTTCATGTTGTTTTTGATTTATAGTATGTGCAAAATTTAGCTACAATAAACTATTTTTATCTTGTTATATTAATAAATTTAATTTTGGATATCAAATATATTGTTTATGTAAAAAAAGGTTAACATTTATTTTCCATCGACATACTTTGTATTTCAGATAAAAAGAATATGGATTTTTTTAATATAAAAAGAAAAAGTCATGCTTTGCATTTTAATTCATATTGAATTACAAATAATATTTTAATTCTACTTCTGGTAATTGTAAATCTTTCAACATCTTTTTCTGAATGCTATGCCTTACTCTTGGAAGAATACCTACGTAAAACATGTATATGACTATAAACATTATATAATATCTTGATGTCTCAAAATATTAATTGAGCACAGTCTTAAATCTACAATATTATATATAATGAATTACATATTCATATTTAGATAATTATACATTATTCTAATCTGAAAATTTCAAATCAAGTCTTTTTCATTTCTGTAATATTTCTATCTGTGTATTTAATATATAATAAGTGATTATTATGAATGAAGTATGTAAAATACCTTGATATTTCTTTATAATTAGTGATGGATATAATTTTGACACCAATAAAAAAAATGTATGTTTTACAGAAATTTTTATTTTAATGTCCATATACTGGTGAAGATCTTTATTTTTAACCATTAAAAAATTAGTATGTTTGTGCACAATACAGAAATTAAACCCAAGTAGCAAAAATTGGTTGAAATGAATTTTTTTGGCATCCTTTGGGGGGGGGAAGGGAGGGAGATAAAACTGTCATTTACATTTAATTCTAATATTATTTAAATTTCATAAGACAAGGGCAAAATTGCTTATATGCAATCTATGAAAGGATTTTAGTCATTTTCATATCACTGACCTCATAGAATATTTTTTTTTAAATATAAAATGTTACAATGTAAATATCTTCAACTAAATATGCTGTTTTGTCCCAGCACATTAGATACATTGTATTGTAAACTCATTGTTTATTACAAATGGAAATATTAATATCGTTAAGATATTTGATAAGATGCATTTTATATTGCGTTAGCAAATTATGCTAGTATTGAAATTGCATATCTGTTAATTTAAGAATCGCATGACTTCAGATAATTATTTTAAATTTCTCTGCTCTTATGAAATAACATTTAACAAAAATTCATTTATATTTAAACTGATGGAATATTGACAAAAAAAAAATTATATATTGCATACATGATTCTTCCACTTTACCTTCTTATCCAAATATTTCTATGTATAAATGAGGTATTTAAAAATATTGTAAAAACCTTCAAAAATTTAATTTGTTAGAACAATTTTCATACAAGATTAATATCTACTATTATGAAATATTTATATAATCATTTAAATAAAATTTTAAAGCTGTTTCTATTTAATATTTAAAAAGAAGCCTACAACTTTTATTTGAAACTAGTAGATGACCTAGCTACAGAAAGTATTAATGCAAATTTTATTAGGAAAAAAAAAGGCAAACAATTTTCAACTGTTACAATTTTAGATTTATTTTTACTTTATTGCTATATTCTATAAACAATTTTAGTTTGTTAGAAACTTGGCACTCTCATTAAGACTCTGTAATTGCCTGCACCCATTTGTTCAAATGCATTTGGAATAAATTAAAAGTTGTTGTGGCTTTAAGATAATTTCTGTAAACTTGAAATAATTTCTCAGTTTATTTCATGATTAATTGCATAACATTGATCAGCCTCCTTTTCATAGTTGCTCATGAAGTAAATTTGTCAAAATTTGAAATCACTATTGAGTAGAAAAAGTAAAAAAAAAAAAAAAAAAAAAAAATCTGTCCTTGCATTTTAAATGCGAGTATGAAACCTGCATTGCTGACAATATTTGGTACTTGAAATAAGTCATATATGTCAGGTATGTAAATTAGAAATGGTTAAGAGTTCATCCAGAGGTATCAAAAACTGACTTTACCATTCAAATGCAGTTCTTTGTAAAACTTCAAAGCATGACAATACAAATAAATTTCATCCATTTGACCTATCTCAACATTGAGATGAATACTTTCAACTTTAAATTAACTCTCAATCTATTTATTGATTGAGTCCATCCTAAGTGAATATTTTCTAATCACAAGACATGCCCCTTCAGTTGTTTGTTGCTCTTGAGGTAACAATTCTAATTTGAATGATTTCTAGTCGCGCTACACTCCACCTTTTTTAATTTGCCACTTCTGAAATGGTTTGCTTTAAGACAAATGTATTAAATTAATGTAACAACTCTGCTGGCTTTAATTTGTTTCAATTTTTTCATCTCCTCCAATAGATATTTTTTCCCATTGGCTTTTTTTAAAACTGTTCCCAATAGTTTTATTCGTTTTTAAGCATAATTTAAGAAACAAACTTAATATTGTTGCCATATACGACTTCAAAAATAGATAATTCTTTTTTTTTAACATAAAAAATATTACTGTAGATATAAATAAATATATTATGACCTTAATTAAAAGAACCCATTAAAAATTTCAAGATTCCGGCACTTAAACAAGCCTTGCAACATAAATAATATGCACTTAAAATTTCATGATGATCAGGTGAAGAATGTGGCAGTCAATAAAAAGTTTCACTTTTTATATATAAAGAAATATATAAAAATATAACATTTTTAAAATAGAAGTACATAATAATACTTCTACTTAAAAATGTGTGTGTAAATGTAAAACCCAATAAAGAAACATTTTTTACTCAACTATCTTTATTAAAATACACAAAACATGTTGCAGTATACAGAGATCCAAATTATATGTGAAAAGCTGTCAACATGTTTACGATCTACACAAAAAAAATTACAAGTATAGCTCTGGGGTTTACAATTCATTTTTAATCCCTTTTTTTGCATAGAAAGTCTAAGACAAATATCAAAACTGTTTTATTTGTGTTACAAAACATTGTTTACAAATTCGTAAAAACTGATGGTTTTGCATAGAAAAGAGAAACAAGTCTTCACCAAAGGGGTGTTTGAAAATAAAACTGCAGACACCCAAGAATTGATTGAATAATATAATGGTCAGGTTTACCCAAGATATATTCCAAAAGTTAAACTCAATAATTTAAAGACAAACAGCTTGAACACATTTTTTTTTCCTCATCTTACAATGAAAATTTTAGTAGATACCCATCCTCGCTAACTGACAGACATTTAAAATATTCAGAAATCTAAGCACAGAGAAAGCATCTAAAACTACTTGCCTAGCACAACATCCATTAAAAGAGAACAGTTAACACAGAAGGAGGGGAAATTAGAGACATCGACTTGAAAGAGGAAAGCAAAACAAAAATTCAATGTTTATTGAATAAGACATTGCTTGTGGCCATTACGCATCTTTAATCGTGATTTTGGACGATACTTCTCCAAGTACTGCAACTGCTTTGCATTGATGGCTCCTCTTCTTTTCCTGAAAAGAAAAAGTTTTAACACATTTTTTAAATTATCAAGATATTAAACAATCAATCAAATGAAAATGTTAAGTATCAAATAAATGGGAGTCAATAAAAGCATATTTACTTTTTATATACATTAAAATTTTCCAGTAAATGGAATTCAGAAAGTATATTTGCTAATTTCTATATTTAACAAATGACCTTCCTTCATCAATATATAAAAAGAATTCATTTTATAAAATGCACCGGAATATGTTTTGTTTGTAAAGCACTTCAAATTTAAAAACAAACACTTGATATTTATATTTTAATAATTACCATATATTACAGTGTATAAGCAAGTATTTTTACTAAGTTTCCTAAAACTAATTTATGAAGGTTGGCTTACATATGGATTTGCTAAACTAGCAAAAAAACTCAGGAATCTTTCTATTAGCCAGACGCTAGCAATAAATTGCTACATATAGCACGTTTTCATTGCTTTAGTTTATATTCAGCAAATATTAGTATATATATTTAATTTATATTCATCAAAGCATGCTGTGCAGCCATACTGTTAACATTTTCTGCAAACACTAGTCTGAAATTTCAGACAAAAATAAAATGATACAGAAAATAAGATTAGCACCAATAGAAAAATATATATACAAGAAACAATAGGATAGCTTCAATATTTCAGTAAAATTTGGTCAAACAGGCAAATTGACAACAAAAAGTTTAAAAATATTAAGGAATTTTTAAAATTAGTAACTGATTCTAGTTCGGATAGTCAACAATACTTACTGCCTTATCAATTCTACAGCATCTTCATACTTCATTCCTAACTCAATAAGTGCTAAAGCAACCAATACAGGAGCCCTAAAAATGAAACAATTTTTTTTTTTTTTAATATCAAGGTTAAAATATAAATAAACAGTATATCAAAAATCATAATTTTATGAAACATTCATAAGGAAAAAAAAACCTTCACATTGCAACTATAAATTTAAGAACTTAAGTTAACAAATGAACTTATCTAGTAAGACAAGAATACAAAATTGACAAACAATATCAATGGTATTAAATACAATTTATTATCTAAAAAAATTTCTAGATTTGTTTATATTGATCCAAAAGGAGAGAAAAAAAAAAAAAAAAAAAGTTACCCAAGACTGCTGACACCCAAAATTTTACCCCTACCCCCCAATTAATGTTTAAAGAGGATTCAATTTTAGGAAAAACATTTTTTATGGTATGAATTACATACGCTACATTTTCCAGAAAATTGAAATTTGTTTTCAACTTCATAAAAAAAACATTCTATCTTTTGAGTGAATAATGCATCATCAATCGTTTTTTTTATTAAATATTTATCTAAATATGATACATTAACATATTGAATAACTGATGTAATGATATAAACTCCCTTAAGTAAAGTGTGAAATGTCCAAACTTGAATATACGAAAACAAATAATCTTAAACTCAAAATTATAGAAATTTAATATTCTTATATCAATTCCAAGGATATTTATACAGTCTTGAACCTCATAATTAAAGAATAAAATTAATAAGTTCTTTAAAGAAGTTCAGATTCAAGAACCATCAGAGGTAGAAGAAAATTGTTGTCCTCAATTTGTATATCTTCATGTTATAATGGTTAGCAGGTCCTCATTCTTTTCAGTCTCATCCAAAAATAAAAATTAATGAAAATCATTTAATAATTAAAAAATGGTTAAAAAAAGACACGAGAGTAATGAAATGATAAATTCTACACAAATTAGTTTACAAGTTATATTTATTCTCCATTTTTACAAAAATATTTAAAACTTCTTCACTTACAAATATAATTTTATATATAATAACACAACAGGGATGCTGTGTCAGGCTTCCTATTTGTTATTGTGAATGATGGCATTTCTTAAAATCCAATAATAAAAAAAAAAAAAAAGAATGGAAATTTAACACCACCATTGAAGACTTAGATTTTACACACAATATTGTTTTAATGTCATCTAAATATGACGATCTTAAAAGAAGCCTAACTATTCAATAAGTACTCTTATGTTAGACTACAAATAAACGAAAAGAAAACCAAAACAATGAGAATTATTGCAAAATCACAACAAAATATAGATGAATTCACAATACCCTGGCTCAATTTTAAATAAAATTGGAAAACATATTCGGACATCAAAAACAAAATCAATAAAATTAGAATCTTTTAAGAGTGAAAATTTTTTGAAGATCAAATATTAATTTAAGGACTAAAATTCAAATATATAAAACAATAGAGCTATTTTACTGGATGGTATCCAAGAAAATAGATAAATTAGAAGTTTTCCCAGAACAGATGTTTGAGATAAATATTATCAATATTGATATTTTGGCCAATTAAAGTAAAAAATAGCAAACTTTGGAAAGAGCCGATATTCTAATCGAAAAGGAAATATCAAATAGAAGATGGACTGGACCTGTCTTGCATACATCTAGAGAGAATTTGACACATTTTCTCTTGGGCTCCTGATAGTAAAAGAAAAAGTGGGAAGACTCATGGTGATATGGCAACAGCAAATGCAGGAGGATTTTATGAGATGAGGATTTTCAAGACTTAGAAAGGCTCAGTACCAGACCAGGAGGGAATGGAGAGGTAGGCTTTGTGCCAGAAGGTACAAAAGAGCTTAAGTAAGTATAATAGTATGCATAGTATAATCCATTAAAAACCATTTCAGATGTAAAGTTTCTTAAGTTTAAATATTTCATAGTTGAAAATTTTAAAAATCAGAAGTAACAGAACATGTAACAGGCAAGTTGACTAAATTTTTTTTAATTTTATGGATATTCAAGAAAATATTTAAGTTACATTCTTGCATAGCTTCAATTGCAATTATTATAGTCTGCTGTGCCAGCATTTTCTTTTTTTCCGTAGTTAGTATTCTGCAGTCAAAATACTAATACAATAATTTGATAAATCTAAATGTTCCTTTCAATATTTCTATTTTAATTCCATCTACAGATGTGAGGTCAATCTTCAGTATGATTAAAACATATATAAGAACTCGTAACTACTTTGTGTTTTGGAATCTTCCGAGATATAAAATAAAAACATCCAAAAATTGTTATCCTCAAAATAAAATTCTGATGATTCTGTTAGAATATTAAAATTAGTTTTTTTGCTAGTCATGAAAGAATAATTCTATAGTCCTTATCTGTTTTAAAACAAGTTTCCATTTTCAGAAAATAGAACTGAAACTGTCCCCAATTGACTGTATCATTCCAGTTCTTCTATAATATCATTACTCAGTTGAATTGCAGCAATAAATCTACTGCCTTAGATTGCAAAATTTCAGATAAGGGCAATATAAGATTTTTTTCAAGCGAAAATAAAAGTAATGACAAAATTCAAATTTCTGAATCAAACCAAAGGATTGGAGCAATTCCACCATTACCATAATAGATTTTATATTACTGTATCTAATAAATTAAATTCTAATGCATTTTTTTTTTTCAGTGCTTCTTCCCTGGAAAAATGGTGCAGTTCTAATATATTATTTGCAAAATACAGCTTCTTATAGGAATATTCCTGAATGAATAACATTTTTCAATGACATCAACACAATTGCTAGGTTAGTATGCATTTGAAATAGCCAAATTTAGAAACTGAGAAGCACAGTGCTAATGGGAATTTTTTTCTTATTTTGGCTTGTACACCATTGAATACTGCAGGCATCATATCCTTGTCTGTCTCACTTTTAAATTCAGCACAAATGACCATAATCTTAACCCTTCCCAAAGAGAACATTTTAGGCAAAAAGCAGTTATTAAAGCATACATTAATGCCACCATGTTATTATATATATCTGTTTAGTAACAGTAGTATTAATGTCTGAAAAGGAGGTGTTGTGAAACTTTTCCAGCTTAACTTCACATATTCAAGTTACTTTAACAATGTTTATCACAGAAATTTTTAATTATATCACAGACATTCTACATGAACATCACTGCCAGAACTTTATTTGAAAGCCCTCTCCTATGTGTGACCTCACAAGCTCGATCAAATTCCACAATGTTTTCTTTAAAGTGAACTTTCACACTGCTTCTTAAGTTAACAAATCTCTTAAAAATTTTTTTGTTTATGAATGTCATTGTTTAATTTTAACATTATATCAGTAGATATTTGAATAACATTTATAATAATGGCATGATCTTTTACTCATTATCATCCAAGAATTTTTTCTCCACAAAAATTCTTCTTGGGTTAGCCACATCAAATTGCTTTGTTTATATTAGGGTCAACATGAAAAGAACCCCCCAAAAAAAATATTCTAACAAACATTTTACAAGTTTGTATGTATCTACTAATTGAACTATTTAATGAAAAATGGAAAAATTAAGACACAGGATTGGATTATATAAGAAATAACTCACCGGCCAAGCCCTGCAACACAGTGGACAGCGACACAGCTGTTAGGATCATCCTTGAATCTGTTGCGCAGGAGTTCAAACCAATCGTCTACGATTTTGGCAGGAGGCGGAAATCCATCATCGAATGGCCAATCCTGCAAATTAAAAATTTGTATTATAAAACGCAATTTTATTTACATACATATTAATCCTAAAACAGTTTTCTGAATGCTTATTAAATTGGATGTGAAGTATCAAATAAATTTTAATTATATGATTTTTTAATTTACAATAATTATTTCATTTCATAAAAGATATGCAAAACAAAAACACGACCCGAAATACATGATGAACAATTTAAGAAAAGAATTTTACCTAAAAGCTTTAGAAGTCAATTATTTAATTCTTTTAAACACTATCAACTAGAATTAATAATGGCTATACCATATTAACCACTGCTTTTGAAATCAGAACAGAATTTTTGTTTAGATATCAAACAAATTATTAATAAAATAAAGTTACAAAATGTATGGGATATTTTTCCAAGTGATTCTTAAAAGCCCTATAATTTACACAAACTACTCTTTTGTTTCTAAATAAATAAAAATTCCCTCCTAATGATAAATGACAAGTTTTTATGAATATGAAAATTTGATGTATGATAGTGTCATTTTTTACTGCTTTCTTAGATTTTTAGTCCGTTACCTTTTAGCAACGAAAATCAAAAACATTTTCATTCACATGAATTTGCAGATTTATACAAAAATCAACTCTGGAGGTAATGATAAACATTCAAAATTTTAAATTTACAAAGGATACTTCCTTAAAATGCAAAAAAGAATTTACAATTCTAAAATATCCCAATAGGATATTTTTCATAATTTATTTTCATGATTATGGAAATTACTTTATTATGAAAATCCTAAAATTTAATTATAATAATTTGTTATTTCTACTGAGCTTAACCCTAACTTTTAAGAATTGCTATCTGATCTTTTTAACAAATATCTAAAATTACCATGTATATCAAAAATATACATATATAGGAAATACATAAAGCAATGACACCAATTCACATCTATAATTTTTATACATTTAGCATATCATTAGCCTAGTTAAACTTATGATTTCTCTATAAATATTAAAAAATTCACAGTGAATTAACTACAAACAATTACTCAAGATTTGCAGATTTACATAACATTAAATGTATTTCTCATTAAAAGTGTTAAATATTTAAAAGAAAATTTGCATAAAGGATTACCAATACCGGATTCCTTCCTTTTCCAGCAATTCTGTACTGTAAGTTGCTTCGCAGACTCGCACAACATCTTTTACATTCCTCTTCTTTAACTCCTATAGGGAAATAAAATTAAAAAATATTTCAAACCTTTTAACCAAATCACACAAAATATTTTAAAAGTAAAGTAAAATTTCAAGTTATTTGCAAACTGCACACTTAAAAAAATACTTAAAAAACTATAATACTTTCAAATCATTAAGGGATAAAATTAAAAAACTTTTTCTGTAATGCACACTGAAAAGTTATTTTAAAAGTACCATTTTAATTTAAAATAAGTCTGCACTGGATTTATATTATAATATATTTAATGAAATGCATGTATGTATAATACATTTCAATCTCATATTTATGCCTAATATTGTTTTCAAATGCTTGATAAAGCAAAAGTATAGTTAGGTAATAATAGCAGTCAAGGTCGCCTGTCACGCACCAAAATACTCATTAACAAACACCTGTAAAACCAGTAAAAAAAGTTTAAAAGGCATTTTTTCTTACTGAAAGAGTTTTAGCATTTCAATTCAGGGAGAGAGGAATGTATAATCTTTGGCAAAGACATAATAACCCATCACTCAAATTTGACAGTATACAAGTAATATTGTAGGCACTTACTATATTAAATTAAAGTTTTGTACTAAGGAAAACAACCCATAATTGCTAGCAGATATTCAGAGTCACAAATAATGAGATAAAATCAGCAATTGGCTATGAGAGTTTCACACGTTGAAACAACTACAAATGGAATATAGACTACACCACGAGTAGTTCCATCGTGATTGGCGATCGACAATGAGCCGAGAAACGTACTCCAATGGAAAGTGAAGGAAGTCAACTACCCTCTTGACAGATTTTCTTAAAGGGATGTTTTGAGAAGAACGGGGAGAGTTTTGCAAAGAGTCGACCAGTGAAGTGCCTGAACAGGCCGGAGTTTTCTGCCTGTTTTCAAAGTGAGTCCCACCACCCATTGTGGTTGTGTGAACCACAGCATACAGTAGTTAAGATCTACCGCAGATCACGTTTTTAAAATTAATCGAAAACTGAAGAACTGTGGTAATCTTCATCCTCGAAATGAACTGTATTCTTAAAAAATACATGATATTAATTCAGAATTTTATATTTGTAACACACAAAATTCTGTGCCCAAAAAGTAAGACCAATTTTTTATTTATTCTTCCAAATTTATTTCATTGCCTTCAGGGCACAATGCATCTTAAAAAGGCATTGGCAGGGATGACCTTCAAAGAGTGTGGCGATTCACGTTTTGAGTCGATTGAAGAGATTCAACAATGTCCCAGTGATCTTTTGAGTTCATGGAATAGCCATAAGTTCGCACGGTGTGAATACAGTGGTTGTGGAATGACATGGGTTTTATTTTAGGCGAAAAAGTCACAAAGAATCAATGCAGTGTGAGCTGGTGAATTCAGTGTTTTCGATACTAATCAAGATTTGCTGCCCAAAACATATTTTTAAAATGGAATTTTTGAAATTCCAACATCATCAGGCAAGGTATCCAATTCTAAATCGACGGTTTGCAAGCATCAAATCTTTAATTTTCGGGATGTGAGCTTCGTCGGTTGAAGTTGAGGTTCAATGAGAGGGCTCTTTGTCTTCAATGCGTTCTCTGCCATCTTTAAACTGTTTATTCCACTTCTAAACATTTCTTTCCGACATAGGAAAGCTCGCCGAATGCTTTCTGCAACATTCTATACATTTCTGTAAACAAAATTTAATGTAAGTTCTTTGCTCAATTCATTCAGACATTTAAAAAAATTGTCGAAATCAGTTTTAACCTCTCACAAAGCCAAGCGTAACTCAAACACCAATGAATATTTTGATGTCAAATTTCAAGGACAGTGCCAGCAACTTAGAGAGAAAAAAATTGAATTTCGATAAGCCACGGGAATTTTAAATATAAAATTGGTCTTACTTTTGAACACAGTAGTATATAATATTCATAAATAAAATTAAAGTGCTTCCCTGATTCTGAAAATGGCCCTCTTCTTGAAGCCATTATACGTCTTGTATAGAATGAGATGTTACAATATATATTTAATGTGCTATGCAGTTTGCGTAGGATACTCTAAATTGTCCCAATTCCATATTTGTCAATTGTGAGTTTTAGACAAAGTGCATTAAAGTGCATTACATAAAATACAGTAGTATATAACAGAATACTTTACTTTTTTTACTAAAATACATCAAGGAGTAATTTCAACTTTTTTCCCATTTTTCGCATCACGCCATCTGCAAGTCAAGTGAATTTTAAATATTTTAATACCCCTATAATTTTATTAGTCGATTTTCAAAAGCTTTTGATACAATATTTGAATCCTGAAATATTTATTTGAGAAGAGGTCCTGCATGATCTGCTACAGACAATGGACAGTTGGATTCCACAGTAGTAAATAATGCTTTAGCTCTAATTGCATTAAAATGTTTAATAACTAAAGATTACAGATCTTGTGATGAGTGAACTCAAGACTCTTCCACATGTTCAGCACATTTCATGTATCATCAATAATCATCTTGCCACTATGTGCAATGTTAATGCTGATATTACAAATCAAACAATAAAGATAGTTATTTGAAACTTAATTTCTTACAAACCAGCCATATTATATACTTTATATTATTGTTAAAGCCTTCATTTAGACATGATGGTCAGTAAATATTCTGTTCAAGAGGCCCAAATATATGATTATATTATTCACTTTCTTAAACCAGAGTGGCATGCTGTACACAGTTCTACAGAGATGACACAATATAGGAGCAACTAGATCAAAGGCAGAGTTTAAAGAAAGGGATTTTGGTATGCAAGAAACTGATGTTTCCATTTTAAAATAAATTCTTCACACCAATTTAGATAAAAATATTTTCATAAAATTAAAATTGATGTTATTTTCTGATGTGATACAACTATTATGCAGATTAAGATACTAGTTTGCTTTTCAGAGAAACTTTGGAAAAGCTGGCGTGTTTCTCAAGATTAGATGAAATGCACAAAAAATCAAATGCCAAACTCGTTGAGAGCAGCATTCTGCTTGTCAACCAAAATGGGAACAGTATATATGGGTAAAAAGATATTATAGAGTTCTTAATAATTCTAATGGACTGGTACCTAATCAGCAGTTGAAGACCTCTGGTATATAATTTTTTTTTTTTTTTTAAGATAATTATGAACTTTTGTTTAGATATATTATTTTAACCAATACGGATAACAAACTTAAAATAAATTTCATTAAATATATCTTTTAAAGAAAAGAAGATACTTTTATATAATAATGAAACTAGATATATACAGGAAATGCTGTGTTACTTTATTCATTGACTATGCAAGTGAAAGTAATTAATTACAAATCTTAAATATTTGTTGATTTTTAATGGTTATTATTCATTTTTTTTTTCTTAGAAATAAAAATATAGGATCTTACAAAAGTAAAGTAAAAAACTTTTGTTTTTTCCAGAAAAAAATGTTTGTATGCAAAGACAAGAATTTTTCAAAATGGTAAAAAAAAATGAAAAGCATTTTGGTGAAAGTATGATTTGGAAATGCAAAAAGTTTCAAAAGTTCTATTAGAATTCATACTAGAAATTGGTTTACACCATTAAGTATTCCATTTTTAACAACTCTCTACTTTTTTTTTTTTTTTGTATTGCTAATTGAAAATACATTGATACAATGTGCATAGTAACTTGAGATGGTTAATAAAAACAGTAGTTAATTGGAACAATTGCATGAAAAAGCTCGTGTTGAAAATTTAACCGAGCAGCAGATTAGTTCCATTTAGTTTGTTTTTAAAATTGATAAGTCTTTTACCAAAGAAAATAATGCAGGCCTGAAATAATACTATCTGAACAATGGATTTTCAGTACATTATTCAAAGAAACAGTTTTTTACTCAACGGTGAGAATTTTATTACAAGCAATTTCGAACATTGTTGTAACACAAAAAACACGAACCACTTTTATCATACCCTGCAAATTTAAAAATAGACTAAATTTTATTAAAAAAAGATTTCTCACCTCAAGTAAGGCAGGAATGGTGTTGTCAGTTGGCCGATCCATTATCAAGAAGTTCATGGTCTTGTAAGTGATTTCGGATGGTCCAGGTCGCATGGATTTTTGCTTCATACTGGTCATTCCTTGTGGTTGTTTTTGTACTACAAATTTTAAAAAAACTGAATATCTTTAAAAATTTAGTACTTTATATTTGTTTCTGTTCTTTTGTTGCAACAATCTTGTTGTTGCTGAAAATTTTGTTCAAATTATACCTAATGTAAAAATTGCAGTTGATGTGGACGTTGTTTAACCCATATGGTAGATGGAAGAATGATAAAAACAATATATACACTTAATTTCTTCACTAGATTACAGAATGTTTATTTGTGCTGGGCACGGCAGTATTCGTCCAACCCTACCAGCACTTCCATCAATAAGAAAGGATGAATTTGATTAACCTGAAAAGAAATAAAATTTAGCCATGAATTGCTTACTTTTATTTAATCAACAATTACTGCAACAACCAACAGATTCTCGCTCCCATCAGGTAGATAAAGTTTACTATACATTAATAAAAGCAAAGTTCATCTTGTTCTTTTACAGAAATTTTAAAATAATTTATTTTTTAAATAATGAGTAGCAATAATAATTATTGTCAGTATTCAATATTGTATTAACACCACCACAGCTACAGATTTGGCGGTTTTTAAATGGCGGCAATCTACACTTAACATTTTTTTTGACAAATCATAAAATATATAAAACTTTATTTAAAATCAAAACACTTACAAAATTCAAAGCACTTTATTTAAAAACAAAGTAGTCAATCGGATTTCGGTGCAAAATTGGCCGATATAGAGTTTAACATAGATTCAAAACAGTCTCTATTTTGGCGCATTGACAGTTCTTTATTGGCACGCTAGTGCAACTTCTGCTGCAGTGGCGTTATATGTAAGTACCCAATTGTTTTACAGATTATCTAAATGCTTTAATAGTGAATTAAAAAAAAACTTCATTTATAAATATAATTGAATAAACTAAGTAAAACTTGACGAGGAAGCACAGGAAATTTCAAAATTCTTTTTTGACAAAGTGAATGGTAAGGATAAGAAGCTTGGGATTAGTTTTAAATCCTTTAGCAATTCATTATCAAATATTCAGCCTTAATACAGTCAATTCTAAATATAACTTCAGATGAAGGATATCGTTAAGAATCTAACAGCAGATTACAATACAAAATTCTATAAATAACATAATTCTATATTTAAAAATATTTTTAAATTATACCAGTAATCTTCACATTAATAATAAATAAAATGTTACATTTGTTTCATAAAATAATCTTCCATCTTATTTAGGATAAATTATATTCAAACTGTACTAAGTGTTATATTCAACTGTACTGTAAACTAAACTAACTACTTCCATTCATCAAATACCGATTTTCTATAACAATGTTATTAATATATAGCAGAAAGTGAAATAATAGGCAAGAATAAATTAGCACATTATATAAATCTTTTTTAATAAGTAATATTTTCAAAATTTTACAGTATGCATTAAGAGATGCCAACACAAATTAGACCTTTCAGTAGTATTTTAAAACAATTTTCAAGTTTTTGATGTTTGTCCATCAAGGAGGCAGTTTAAGTGGCAAACACATACTAGTACTTTCCAATCAAGCAACTATCAACATAAAATTTATATCACCAGAGAGGCATTGTTTTAATATTCATTTTAGAACAATTTAAATTTCTGCTATAAATCACAAACTAATATCCTAAAATTTTAATATGTCAAAAATCTAGCAACATTTTTTTTTTTTTTTTTTTTTTTTTTCATATACCAACAATATTTTAAAGAACATATGATACAGAATAAAAAAAGAATCTGATTTGGTTTTATTTTATCTTTGATAAATACAAAACATGAAAAATTCCGAATAAATAATTTTTAATTCGAAATACTAAACATTTCTTAACCCTGCTAATTTAAAAAATGGTTTCGATTTGAATAAAAATTTACTAAAGGAGTAAAACAAAACGAACATAATTTCCATATATTAAACATGAAATAAAAAAGTATTTTTGAACGTGCGCCAACCAGCATTTTTACAAGTTCGTGCGTTCCCACAGAAAAATAATATTGAATTATTTAATTTGAAACTTAATTACAAAAAAATATACATAAATTACTCAAATTAAAACGACCTCAGCACTTTTTCATGAATAATTTCACACAATGTTAAATGTTATTCCGTGCATTCCTACAGCATGACCTTTAAATTGAGCAAATAAAAATTTATTTACAACTACAAAGGGTAATAAATAGTATTGATGAGTGAGTTATAAAAAACTAATGAAATAATTAGACACATCGCCTCCATCATTCGAAAGGAAGTTTCTGATCAAAATACCATGACCCCGTGAACACTGGAATTATGTATATTAAAAGAAATATTAGTACGAGAATTGAAACGATATAATTACCATTTTTTTCTACAACATCTAAAATACTTACGGCTAAGTCGATACACATTGAAGCGTCCAGCATGAAGGAAATCCAATGCAACAAAAGTTTTAAGTGAATTTCAGACCATCAGTCGCGACAGTAACGTCAAATTACTGTGCCCTTGTAGGCAAGCGGTTACAGTGAGGGTAAACAAATGCCAAAGATGACATTTGCTTATGTTTTTTATTTCTTTATTAACTATCGCTCTGTAACAATCTAAGATGCTATTGAGGTACGTCTGAAAATAATTCAGTCATGATTCCAAGATAACAGATTATTTATATAGTACTCGAATCCAAAATTCTTACGTATATACTTTCAACTACTACGTCAACTGTGAATGAAGATCAATATTCCTCATATAAATTAATTATCATTTTCATTTAATGTTTAATTTTAAAATAGAAAGATATATCCTTAATAACTTGTATTTTACATAGGAACTCATTCCCAAAAGCGATCGAAGTAAACTAGCTTAGTGTTAAAATAAGTATTAATTACTTAATTAAAATCAACTGTTAAAAGATAGCAATTAATTAACTGCAAGCTTAACTTTTATTTTAAAATTTAAAAAAAAAAATCATATAACGGAGGTCCATTTTTAGCGTTGTCCTGGTATTTTAACTTTGAAAATGATCAAAACAGAAGACATGGACATATTGAAAGGTAGCGCAACATATTTCTTAAAAAATAATAAATAAATAAACTTAAATAAATAAAGAGCAAAATACTAATACTAATACAAAAGACTTTATAGTGAATGCTGTTGTTCTCAAATACTGGACACATTCAGCTGAAGTTGTTTGTCATTCAAACAGCTAACATGTAAAAGATTCGGTGTTATCCAGGGTGCCACCTTGGACACATGATATACTGTACCCACATTTTGAACGAACATCCCAGGAGTCATTTTGAACATATGTTTATACTCTCCCTCCCAACAGAAAGATTTTCTTATCATGCCTATTCCTAGCATAGACATGAAAATTTTGGTTCGACTTTCGTGTTGGCTCTTCTTGTTTGGAATCAAATATTCCTAATTTAGAAGCCTAACGGACGTTTATTTCCACTTTAAATATTTACTGAAAAAAACTTTGCTCGTTATTGCTATTTCAGGATTCCATATTTTTTTATTTGTTTTGGGGTGGAGAGGAGGGGGTGATTAAAAATTTATCTTTGCTGTTTGAAATACTGGAGTAAATAAAGAACCTCCTATGTTCAACCCATAGTCAATAGTCTTAAATGAGCTTTATAAACTACGACAAGGATGCGCTTAAAATGCCCTGCCATAGTGCATCTCAAAAATATGTTAAGTGTAAATAATATAGTCGCCGGAATAAAATCTTGCAAAAATCTTCCCTATCTTATGAGGTATTGTCCGTGTGAATCAGCTTTGAAATTACACTTATCACTTAACTTCGGAGTATGATGATTGGGATGGGTCCGATAAAAATAATTTAAGTAAAATTCACTTAAGTTGTTGTATAAAATACACATAAATGCAAGCAAATTTTGTATGTAAATTTTGTTTAAATGGGAACAAAATCAGAAAATATTGGTTTTGAAGAAAGACATTAAAGTTGCGATTCTAGATAGAGTTAATCTTGCATAATTTCCTAAAATATTCCCTAATTATTTTTGACAGGTTATTTTAATTACAAAATTCTAAACTATCCTCTCTTTTGACTCACTCAGAGAATTGAGAAATGAGTTTGGTAATAAAGCGATAAAAATTCATTGGTTGTGTTGAAAACTTTCTACGATCAAAACAATCTAGAATAAGAGAAATATAAAAGCCAAATTTAAAAAAAAATCTATCAGAATATAATAAATCATATATATCAGATATCAGAATATAATAAGATATATAAAAAATCTATAATAATAAAAAATTTGATAAAAATATGTAGATCCCTTGTTAAAACAAAAAAATAAGGCATTTATCTCCTTAAAATTACCTTTTGATTAATTGTTACGTTTTGATGAGCAGAGAAAATAAGCTGCATTTATACACGACAGTATTTAAGTCTTTAATCATCTATACTTACTATTACCTTTCTATATTATTCTATTACTATATTATTCTATTCTATACTTTACTATACTATTCTATACTATTACCCTATTTGTGTCAGTGAGTCCAATTAAAAAAAAAAAAAAATTGATGCTTTACAAATCGTTACCATCAGACAAATCACAAATGTTAGATAGCACACGAGAAATGTAGAACTACATAAACTTGTGAACTTTCTTCAACTTAAAGACTTAATTCAATAAATTTCTCGTAAATTCTTTAATGGCCTTAATGATCTCAAGAATACTGCAATTCGGAATATATATTACTTTGTTTCATATTGCAATATTAAAAGACTTAGTAAAATTTACTTTAAAACTCGGATAAATTTTGCATGATTTATTATTTCTTTTATATTTTAATTATTATTTATTTCAATTCCAGATTTTTTTAAATTTCTCTTTTGAGTTTAAATACTCTCTGAATAATTACTAACTTTTGAACAATTTATCGTGTATTGTCAACTTTACTAAATTTGCAAATATAAGAGAGGAAGCTTCTTTACAAATTATATGTTCTATGAGATATTACTACCACCACCAACACCCTGGCTTTTTATAAAGTCAACCCTCTGTCATTTTTCATCCTTTAAAACATTCCAGAATTATTTTGGAAACAAGTAATTTTCTTTATGAAATTCTAAAACATTTCCACTTTTACCTTCATGGAAAAATGTGTAATTAAAAAAAAATGGTTCTCATTAAAGTGAAAATAAAATATTGATTACTTTGAATTTTTCCCCAATCAAAATGCGCAAGAATAGTTATTGTTAACCCACATTTGAGAAATAAATAAGGAGGAGATTAATAAAAAAAAAAAAATGTATTGATAAAAAGAAGAAATCTACTGAGCTGTAGATGACAATGAAGAAAACATGAACACTAAATGTAAATTTAAATTTCTTTAATTAAATGATTTTATACTTATAGAAGAGATAAATTAATGGAATCGCGAGGTAGTTTCTATGGGGACACTATTTTGATCAGTAAATCAAAATAATTTATAGAAAATTGTAAAAGAAAATGTCAACTCGAAGAACGGAAAGTTAAAATAGTATTTTAATATCAAACAATGATTTAAATGAGGTAATAAAAACATATTATGAACATAAATATCACATAACTTTATGATACAAATGCTGATGTTTAAATTATAAATAATCTAAAGAGCATTAAAAAAACCCTTGTAAATAACCAAATATTTAACACATGTGATGATTACTTTAAATCATTTTAATATTATAATTCAAGAGCCGTTTAGTTCCGGTTTCACATAAGTCGGGATATTACTATAAAATATTATCATTCTTTTGCAATTGCCTTGAATTTAATATTCTGTAAAATAACCCCAAAATGAATAGCTATTACTAATTTTTTTTTTTATATGGAAAACAAATGTTTATTAGGAGGATTGAATTTAAAGTTTAAAAAAATTTGTATTATTTAAAAAAGAAGAAAAATAAACTTTCCATAATTCTAAGCATTTACGTGGAAATTTTTGGGAAAAAAATTTATTTTAACGTGTAAAGTGATTTAACAATAACGATAAAAATTAATTAAGGATGGTGTCAAATCTGTAGCGACACCTATTGATGGAAAATGGAGTACAAATTTAACAACTTCTACTTTCACTGTTAAGAAGGGAATTTTCCCGCTAGAATGAAAACAGAACGTAGTTGGCGTTAGAAATGGAATAAAGATGTTGTAAATGTGAAAATTGATTATCGTCTTTTTTTTGCCGTCTGGATTTTAATAACACTACACAACCTTTACAAAGCCGCCACATACTTGGTGACCCTGTGAATTGTTTGCAAACCGTGAATTATTTACAAAATGACAGAAACCTATGGATCGGTGAAAAAAGATGAAGTAGCTCGGGTAAGTGTCAAAATACCTCCTTTTTGGGCAGAAAAACCAGAAATATGGTTCTTTCAAGTTGAAGCACAGTTTTCAATTTGTGGAATAACAGCCGAGGATGCAAAATTCAACTACTTAGTTTCGCAATTAGAACCGAAATTTGTTGAAAGTTTGTGGGACATTATAAGTGATGATAATAGAACAAAATATACCGCTGCGAAAGAACGTTTGCTGAGTACTTTTAAAGAAAGCGAAAATAAGCGTCTTCAGAGACTACTTACAGGACTTGATTTGGGAGATCTTAAACCCAGTCAACTTTTACAAAAAATGAGAAACGGCTACTGATGGAATTACTGATAAGGTGCTAACAACGTTATTTCTACAAAATGCCTGATTCCGTGCGGAATATTTTATTAGTTAGTGATGAAGAAATTGAGAAACTGGCATTAATAGCGGATCGTATTCTTGAAATGCAACCAAAACAAGAACTTTACTGCGTAAAGCAATAATGTTTCATCAGGATCAGATGCCATAACTGAGTTACGACAACAAATTGCATCTTTGGATAACAAACTTGAAAAACTGACTGTCACAAAGGAACTCTCGTTCCCAACCAAGAAATAGAGGTCGATATTCTTCTTCTCATCGAAGTAAGTCTCGCAATCGCTATTATAATCCTCTGACAAATACTGGTATTACCATTTTCGTTTTCGAGAAAAATGTTTTCCTGATAAATGCAAAGCTCCCTGTGCATGGAAAAATAATCCTTCGGAAAACCAGAATCAGCAACAGAATTAGCGGCAGACTCTGCTGCTGAAAATACAACATATTGCCGTCAATACCGTCTATTTGTCAACGACAAAAAAACGGGTTTACGCTTTCTGGTTGACAGTGGAGCGGACGTAAGTCTTATTCCTTATACTTCTAAACACAAATTTATTAGTGACTATAAATTATATGCTGCAAATAATACTGCAATCGATACTTTTGGTACAGAAATTTTAAATCTTGATCTGGGTTTGCGCCGAGAATTTCAATTCCCGTTTATTGTGGCCAAAATTAGTAAAACCTATACTAGGTGCAGTTTTTTTTTTAAATAAGTTCACTTTGTTAATTGATATAAAGCATAAAAGATTAATTGATGGTGTAACTAACCTTGCAGTTTATGGTGACATTGCACCCATCTCTATTAATGAAAGTGTAAATACAACGAGCAGCTTATGTAAATATTCTGATTTATTTTCTATGTATCCCAATATAACAAAACCAAATTTTCTAATTTCAAATGTTAAATATAATGTAAAACATCATATTATAACTAAAGGACAACCCATAAATTGTAAAGCAAGACAATTAGATCCAAAACGGTTGGAAATAGCTAAAAAGAGAATTTAAACATATGCTAGACAATAACATCATTAGTCCATCTAGCTCAGAATGGGCAAGTCCCTTACATATAGTAACAAAGAAAGATGGTTCTTTTCGTCCGTGTGGTGATTATAGAAGATTGAATGATTTAACTATACCTGATCGATATAATATACCTCGAATCCAAGATTTTCAACATATTTTTAACTAATAAAACCATATTTTCTAAAATTGACATTACTAAAAGCATATTATCACATTCCCGTAGCATATGAAGATAAGGCAAAAACTGCCATCATCACACATTTTGGACTTTATCAATTCAATGTGATGAGTTTTGGTCTCAAAAATGCTCCTGCAACATTTCAAAAGTTTATAAATGAAGTTCTTTATGGTCTATACTTTGTGTTTCCATACTTAGATGATGTGTTGATCGCCTCTTCTTGCGAGGAAGAACATCGTTCACAACTTAAAAATAGTTTTCCAGCGTTTAGATAAATATGGTCTACGGATTAATATTAGCAAATCAGTTTTGGGAGTACCCGTAATAGATTTTTAGGCTATCAAATATCTGCGGAGGGCTCACAACCTTAACCTCAAAAAATCAAAGCTATCATAGAATATCCATTGCCAGAAACTATGCACGAATTACGTTCCTTCTTAGGAATGATAAATTTTTATCGTAATTATATAAATAATGCCGCAAAAACTGAAGCCCCTTTACATGAACTTTGAAAGGATCTACAAAAAAAAAAAAAATCGACGCAAAATACCATGGACCGATGAATCCAGACAAAGTTTTGAAAAATGCAAACAAGATGTTGCTCAAATAGCGTTAATGGAATATCCCAACTCGGATTACCCTCTGGCACTTCTCACAGATGCATCTGATTGGGCTATTGGATCAGTTATTCAACAAAAGAACCAAATGGATGGAAGCCAATTACATTTTTCTAAAACTTAATGATGCTCAGAAAATTACAGCGTTTACGACCGCGAACTTTTGGGTATGTATTTATCCATTAAACATTTTAAGCATTTACTTGAAGGTCGAGATTTTGATATTTATACTGATCATAAGCAGTTAATATTTGCTTTTAAGCAAAACGATGATAAAGCCTCCCTAGAAAATTAAGACACCTACAATATATCTCACAATTCTCTACTAACCTATACCATATCAGCGGTCGAAACAATGTAGTAGTAGACAGACTGTCTAGAATTGAGGACATCGATTCACCTATTGTCGATTATGACTTGATAGCAGATGCACAAATTAATGATGATGAACTGCAACATTTGAAATTACATTCCAAATCATTACAGTTTAAAGAACACCAATTGTCATCAGGAAAGCTCTTGTATTGTGATACCTCTACTTCCAGTATCAGACCATTGATATCAAAACATTTTCGAATGACAATATTTAATGCAATTCACAGTTTAGCTCATTCTGGAATTCGAACTACTGTAAAAGAAATAACTAAAAGATTCATTTGGCCAAATATGAAAAAAGATGTTAAACAGTGGACTCAAACTTGCATCAACTGTCAGAAAAATAAAATAACTAAACATACAAAATCAGAATATTCACAATTTCAAGCACCAGAAGAGAGATTTAGTGTCGTTCATATAGATTTAATTGGACCTTATTCACCTTCTAATGGATACACATACTGCTTGACGTGTATTGATCGGTTTACCTCTTGGATGGAAGTGGTACCGTTATCAAATATCACTGCAGAAAGTATTGCAAAAGCTTTTTATGAGCATTGGATTACTTGATTTGGTGTACCTACTTGTGTTATTACTGACAGAGGCACTCAATTTATTTCAGAACTATTTCGAAGTTTGGCTGCGCTATGTGGTGTTAAAGTAAACCATACGTCTTCTTACCTTCCTCAGAGTAATGGAAAAGTTGAACGTCTTCACCATACCTTGAAAACAGCTATTAGATGTCATAACAACGTTCGTTGGACGGACACATTACCAACGGTTCTTATGGGTTTGCGAGCTGCTCTACATGAGGACTGTAAGTATACAATAGCTGAAATGGCTTATGGCAAAACTATTAAATTACCGGGCGAATTTTTTTTTGAAGAATCCAGATTGCCAATATCTGATGATAATTTCGTAAGCAATCTTCGAAAACAGATGGCCGACTTAAAACCATACCAATCCAAAAACAAATGTAAACAAAAGATCTTCTTCCAAAAGATTTGTACACATGCTCACATGTGTTTCTGCGAATTGACAGAGTTAAAAACCTTTAGAACCCCCATATGAAGGACCCTATTTGGTATTGCAAAGATCCCCGAAAAACTTTCTTCTATCAATTAAAAATAAAAAGTTAATATTTCCGTGGATAGATTAAAACCGGCATATGTGTTACAACCTAATGTACTTCTGAATCCAACGTCATCAAATGATCATACATCTGTGCCGAGTGAGCAAATATTTATACCAAGTCAGCAAGTTGCACAACCAAACACAACAACACGTTGTGGAAGACAAGTAAAACTTCCCTGTTCATTATTGTTTCAATGACATCAATGTATTCCTGTTCGTTTCAATTTAAATTTGTATCAATGTGTATTTGTTCGCTATTATTTGTATAGATATATTAATTCTTCTACCATTTTTAAAGTAACGTAACTTTGTTACTGGTGGGGGAGTGATGTAGCGACACCTATTGATGGAAAATGGAGTACAAATTTAACAACTTCTACTTTCACTGTTAAGAAGGAATTTTCCCGCTAGAATGAAAACAGAACGTAGTTAGCGTTAGAAATGGAATAAGGATGTTGTAAATGTGAAAATTGATTATCGTCTTTTTTTTGCCGTCTGGATTTTAATAACACTACGCAACCTTTACAATGTCGCCACAAATCTATTGAAACCGACGAGGATTCCGATAGAGCGAGGAAATCCAATGTGGTATATGACTGGCCTATCGGTAATGAAAGAAACGTTTTCAAATCCTTGGATAGTCAAAACTGCGAGCCAGTGCTGCTTCTTGTTATCGTTTCAAAAGAAGTTATTGTCGATTAACCTCAATGCAGTTATTTTGAATCATCCTGTGTTTTTATGGGTGGATAAAAACACAAGCGCTTTTATTTATTTATTTTTTTTGTCCCGAAACAACAGACCAAATCAATATCATTTTCATTCATAATTAATATGCACTAAAATAATATATTTGCAGTTTTTTTTTTCCATCTGTTAAATTAGTACAATAATTCGGAATTTTTATCATCTGATTAGTAAAGAATGTATTTTTATGGCCGATGACCAGAACTGATTTGTTATTTAAAAGAATGATATTTTAGGGAAAGGGCGAAAATAAAATGTTGGGAATACAAATCATGATTCATCATGTTGTGAATACAAAAGTAACAATAGTGCACTTTGGCAACGGCTTTGCTTTCAGTAATTCAAAATTCTTTCGTGTTTTGATCGGATTCTTGTTAATCATGCCGCACAATACATTTCTTCACACTCAGTACAGACAGAAATTTCCCTTTACATGAAAATGGAAGCTCACAGGTTATACGTTTATCTCATTGCATTGATTTGTTTCTGCACAAAGAGTTTCTCAACCGATGTAGATCGGACGGCAATTCTTGAACCCATAGCGGAAGGTATGTGATTTTAGAAGAAAATTTAGTATTAGCTCAAGCTACTGAATCCGATTGCTTGGCGATTTGACCAAATCTCAAAATAGGGGCCATTGGAATTTGGCTACTTTTTTGGGGCACCAACTGTCTATATATCGTCAAATATGCTAACCCGTGTTTCTTGTACTGTTTGCAATTCACTTCACTTACAATCACAACCCGTCACTTGGAGCACTTTGGCGATAATGTTTTTTGACGCCAAATTCCAATGGACCCTATTCTGTGATTTTTCCGGCTATTTCAATTGGCATCACCAACAAATTGCACTACTTTTAATGAAACTTTACTAGACTATAATATTTGGCTAGTGTCGTTTCATGAATTGAATGTGAATATTTCCCTTTCCTTTTAACGAAATTTTACGCTTCATTAACAGTTGTGTACAGACGTTTTCCTCGTACAATTTATACCAAATCCATAAACATTCGTTCTTTTCCCTCTTATTTCATTAAAAAGAAACATGATATTGACATTGTTGAATATTCGACAAGAGTTGCAATCCATTGAAAGCTGCTCTACAATGTGTATCAAATCTACATTTTACTGATCCATCTGCCTGAAATCGTCTATCATGTGCATCTTCTCTTCACAGTATATTAGAGTACACATATAATTTATATATATGTGTGTAATATACCACGTTCTCCATTTGCTGTAGTCAATGATTATTATTTCAAATTTTTTAGGTTGGAGGTGCCAGATGTCTATTAAAGCTGGTCCTCAATTTGATTTTAAGGTGTGCCATTTTATAACTGGTATGATGTTCCACTTTAGGACTGTTAAGTCATTATTAGTCCTGATTTTCATTACTTTTTAATGCGTTGCCTATTGCGTGACTTTTTTTATCGATAAAGAAGAATTGGCGTGAGAAATGCTAACTAGATAAATAGGTTCTTAAAGTCATCAGAGAGTGAAGCTGCTGAGTTGTGACTTTTCTTTCTTTGTGATGCAGACCACCCAGATCGACTTGTTCAAATAATTTTTATCATTGAGCATTGTGTCTGGCTGTTGGGAGAAATTCGTTTGAAAATGTGTCTCAACGCGTCACTTCCTATCTTATACAAAAATGCATGCATTAGTAAGTTATACCATCCCTCAAAGTTTGTCCTATGACCGTTGAATCATCCAGTACATCGTTTAACTTTCATAAAATCTTGTAGGTAATCCACAGTATGCCTAATTTACGCCATTTCTGATCAGAAGCCTTCAATTGATGGTATATACAAAATTTGCTATTCATTAATTAGCCCAATGCTAGCGATGGATCAATACCATTGTCATTGCGTAAATGCTATTGGAGAATATTTACCGAATTTTGTTATGGGTGGAAAATGTTTAGTAGAAAATGTTTGTGCTAAAAAATTAAACATTATCTGAAAAACATTAAACATTATTTAAACATTATCTGAAAAACATTATCTGAAATAGATAATGTTCTAAATATAAAAATGTTCGAATGATATTTAGGGCAGAAAATGTTAATACGAGCTATTAATATTTTATTTTAAAATGCGCTGAAGTTGCTATAAGAGATCAATCACTTTCGTGCTGTTAAAAAGCAAGTAATCTTTAGCCATTTGCTCATGGTGTACATAGTTTAGTTGATAAATGCGGTGTAAGAGTCGTAGATTAAGTTAGGTTTGTCTCTCTACGGTGACCTTGTGTACACGAGGGCCAAACAGACCGGACCGGACAAGTTTAAAGTGGATTCCGAACCCCTCACAAGCATCCATTCCACCATTAGGGTTCGAACCTCAAGGCTGTGGAACCAAAGGCCAGAGCGCTGGTCAATTGGCCGCCATGAGAGTCGTAGAAGATGGATACTCGATACCATTCAAATGGAATCACTTGAAAAGTTATACTGATGAGTTTCAATCGAACTGATTTTCCCTCTCGTGTGATAAAAATTAGGTCAGCTTGTTCAAGACGTTCCCCCAAAAGGCAAAAATGTCAAAGAGGTGGGGGGAAGAGTTTGCATAAATCGAGGTATTACTGAATTCATCTTCTGTGTTCGCGGAAGACTTCTTTGGAGCTAATACTTATACTCCATTGCTCAGTCAATTTGACTTGCCATTCTTTACTTATGCTTCATTAATGAAAATAAATGTTTAATGGATAATTTTGGAACTGCTTTTTGCTATGGGTCAATGCTTTCCAAGTCTAGGCTCTTAATGTATATGTTGCTATTTATGTGAAACAGCTTAAACGCTTCCAACATTCGATATTTTTATTTGAAACTAAATCCCTAACTGAAGTAAAATTATACTTAAATTTTACAGCAGGATGTATTTTCAAACACTCGTACAGTAAGTTTCAAATCACTCATCCGAATCATGTAAACAGTTTTTATACCCTTCACAATTTGCATAATTCCCCGCAAACTGAAGCAGTCAATTGCTCAGTGCGGTACTTTACTTTTGGGTTTGGGGACCGAACTAATCTCCGAACAAACCAACGGTATCCCAGTTCAATTACTTTCCAAGATTGGAAAGTAATAATCAGTTCATATTATTTGATCCATTTCTTAAAGTAATCAAAAGTACGTAAAATCACGTAGAATTTGTATCTTATTTTTAAGGTAGTCGGCGCCAGTAAGTGTTTTGCATTTCTTTTCACAAGGCCCTGATTTAGTTTGGTACCCCAATTACAAACACTTATTGTTGGTTTCTATGCACAGGTTGTCCTCAAACAGACCACAGCGAAGACAGGGCAACAGAGGGCGAGGAGTACAAGCTATTCTTCAAGCAGATCTATAACTCGGCCGACTTCTACTTCCTGGTGTCTCGGATGTACATGGCCAACAAGGAACTGGCAACAATGGCTTTCAGTGGGCTGTCCAAGTGTGTCTGGAGGATCTTGAGTACCAAAGACTCCATGCAGCTATTCAAGTGGCACATTGCTCTTGTGCAGTTCTTGATATCTTTCGTTGGAGTGACTGCCCTCTGCAAGGTGGTCAGCTGCCTTGTCTACCTATATAACCTGTCGTTCATCATGTTCGTAGAGGGCAGGTGAAGCCTGCGCCCCTCATCTTCCACCCACGCTTTGATTTATAACTTCCCACCCCATCTGTACCTCTTGCTTTACTCCAGTGATTCTCAAAGAATGTGATGCATAAAAATAAAATAGATTTCACGATTGTTTTCGATTTGTAGTGAAATGAAGTTGTTCATATTGTTTCTGAATGCCGGGCACTAAAATATTACACCGTTGCAAAGGGGCCTGAATGGCTAGCGCTCTGTACCACAGGTTTCGGGTTCGAGTCCCGGCGGTGCCATGAATGTTTGTAGTGGTTCGGAATCCACTTTAAACAGTAGGTCCCGGTCTAACACGATCGTAGAGCGCTGTGGAGAGTGACATATTAAAAATAAGGAAAAACTAACTGTTCATATATATAGTCATTAGGGGATTATAGTCCTTGTTGCTTCACATTCCCATATACCACTTCATTCATCATCACCGTTGCAAAGACAGACAGGTCACACATTCAACGTTACCAAGGATCCTTCCTCCATGGGGAGCCTGCCATATAAGCGAATACCAGCAGTTGATTTGGTTTGTTGCTCTACGGTCATTTTGGGAACACTTTAGGCTAATTAAACCGGGACCTACAGTTTAATGTGGATTCTGAATCACTAATAAACATTCATGCCACCGCCAGGATTCAAACCTGAAGCCTGTGGTAACAAAGGCCAGAGCTCTAGCCAATTGGCCATCAGGCCGCGAATACCAGCAGAGATGACATCTGGAAGATTCATAGAATGTGGTTTATAGAGTTTTTGTGCTTATTTCAGACATAGACACAGAAGGCCTCCAATTCAACTTTATTTATCAATTTCGAATCCAGCTCCCCTAGCTCACTTTGACTTTCAGATCAACACGCTATCTATGAGGCTGGCGTATCCTGAAGCAAACTTGATTGAATGTGGGAAAAAAATCCTTACAAATATCTTTTCATGCTTAACAGAGTCAGTGATACATACTTTACTAGAAAACTCTATATAAATGGGCCTTCTGTTATGTATTGTCTCCACTTATGTATAAAACGAGCAAACTCACATACGGAGTGATGAAAGGATAGGGACAACTTCAGATTTGTGTGTTATTTGGAAGGAAACAACCCATTTAGAAGTCAAAGTGATGCTTATAATTTCCACGTTACAGAAAACATTGACCACAATGGTACAGAATCCATCAATAAATTTATTAGTAACAATTTTTGCCATTAATACATTTGAATTTATCTATTCCAGAGGTTATGTACCACCACATCATAACTGTTCCATCATCGTGATTAACGAATGGAATAAATTCTTTTTTTCTTAATTCTTACTTAGACTTTCTCCAAACCTTTATTCAAATAACTAAAGATTAATTTTTTTTTTTTTATCAAACTCACCCAGAGTATGAAAACTTTCTTGGTTTGTTTGATATTTCCTTATTATTAAGACAATACATTATTTAAATGGTGCCAACATGATCACAAAGTCTTTCGCAATAAGTGATGGAAATTGAGTATCAATACAATTCAAATTTCCATCACCAAAATACTAATACTGACATGAAATTATGGTACATGAACACGGAACTACCAATTTTCAGTATCTTTTTTTTATTTGATTGTTCTTCAAGCAATTCAATATTTATAAAAAGTTAAATAAAAGTTAGGTATATTGAATGTCAGAAAATTACAAATGAAAAAATTTGTTTCTAATTGTTGATACGTTAGAAATCAAGTAAAGTATAAATTTTTATTATAAAAGACTTGTAAAATAACTTATTTACTTCCCATTTATATACAATAGATTAAATACAACCAATAATTTGTAAAATGAAAATTACACAAGACATTATTTTATAGTTTTTGTTTTAAGTTAAACAAAAGACATAAAAACAAGTTATTACATTATTTAAAAAAAAAAAAAAAAAAAAAGGTAAAGCTTGTTAAAATGCTTATATAACTTTTTCTGCATAATATACAACAATTGGAAGAAATTTAACTATAAGCTCAAAAATTTTGCATTTTATAATATAAGCCTCCCATTAAAATGTTTCAAAATTAATTAATTTTAAGAAAAGGTTTCTATCCAAAATAATCAACTGAGAAAAAAAAAAAATGTGATACATTAATAATTGAGTCCCACAAAATAATTGGAATACAAAATACCTATATAGATATATAATTAATTTTAAAATATGACATCGTCATAATGAATTTTTATATAATTCCAAATGAACAAATTTCAATTATAAATAAGGTTTCATCTTATATAATAAAATTATTTTTGTGTTATCTTATTCCTTAAAATTGTGAGTATTTAAAATTTTTTTATGCTGTATATAACTTTGCATTTAAAATGATGAAAATTGTATATTTTTAGAGATCAACAACAATGAACAAGGCAATCAACAATTTTAACAACCTATATTTAATACAAGTGAATAACAAGAAATGAAGTTGATAATAAATTAAAGTAGAAACTAAAAGTAGCATTTCACATAGTTTCTTATTAAATTTAATTAACAGAAATGTTTCATAATGAAGAAATATTTTGCATATTCAACTAATCAAATAAATTATTTTCTCAACAAAAAAATTTACAATTTATTAATAAAAGTTTATTCATAATTTACAAATAATCAATATGAAAAGAAATTTATAAACAAGAAAAATAAAATAAAGGTGATGTTTAATTTCAATAAAAAAAACTACAATATTTATTTTTCTGTTACACTGCAAAAAGAAAAACTTTTAATAATATCATTTTAAAACAAAAATTTATTCTAAGAATCACATACATGAATAACAAATTATAATTAATTTGAAATAAATAGATTTAAAAAATACATTCATTTACAACTATTTTAAAATGTAAAATTATTCACAACCTATGTATATACTGATATACATATGCTCGTTTTCTATACTGGCATATATAAATAAATATCCATGCATTTGAATAACAAAAAATACTTCTTACAATAAGACAAAAGTCAATAATTTATTCACTGTAAAACACATAAAAAATCCCCAATAAATTTAAATTGAAGATTCTTTAATTATTAAACATTTTCTACAAATAAAAATGTAAATTTAAGTATGAAGATTTAGACTGGCAAGATAACAAATATATATCATAAATCTGAAGTCATCATTGAATAACAAATGCTAACACAAACTATAAAATAAAAGAATAAATTTAAGTAAAATATTTTGCTTAAGCCATATATACACTAAAGAAGTTCACGAAGAAAAAGATAAAATTACCTACATATAATTAAGGACATAGAAATTAATAAAAATGACAGATAAAATTGTTTATTACGTTTTTTTGAATAAACTGTAAATGACTAAGTATGTTTTGTATGTTTCTGCAATTAAACACAATAAAATATTTCTGAGTAAATGATACTGAAAAATATTTGCAAATTTTAAAATATTAGAAAAAAAAAAGACTAGCAAAGGTTGATTAACAAATGAATAACAATATATTAAAATAAGAATAAGAATCTAATACGAGTGTAGTAGTATGCTATATCAGAATTCTAAAATAACTATTTCATAGAAAACACATTTGAAAACAATTTTTAATGCAATGATTAAAGTAAACATTTTAATTGAAATAACAATTTATGGCATCAAATGCAAAGTAAAATGTTCTTTTGAAAATCAAGCAAGTGAAGTATTTTTGGTGAAAGGCAATTTGTGAAAGGCATTCAGCAGAAGAGGGGGTCATTGGAACGCCCCCTGCGCAAGCGACACAGGTATTTGGACTTGCATGTCGTATCACAGTGAGGGGTGGAGAAAGTGGCACTTTTATAAAAGTACCTGCAAAAAAAGAGATGAAATCAGGAAAACAACTTCGGTTTTTATTAAAAAAAAAAAAAAAGAGAGACTTACTTTCACATAGCATTTCAAGAATGATTTATTGTACATAACTTCCAATGTCTAATTTTGAAAATACAGAATATTTGCCAAAAAATGCAGAAGACATTAAAGCATTATTTTATGATTATAAGAATAAAGCTGCTAATTAATAAAATAATAATTTTTAATAATTTTAACTTAAATAACTATTAATCTTAACATTTCCACAGTCAAAACCAAGAACTCAGCACACTTCAATCATATGTAATGCTCAATAAAATTGTAATCTATTATTGCAATTGACTGTACATAAATTAAATAGAATTAAGATTCTAGGTGAAATAATATTTTATCGTCATCACATTTGGCTCGACATTCTCAGGTAAGCCAAGGCCTTTTGCTGAAGTTTCCTCCAGGACAGTTTATATTTTGCTTTAGTCTGCCAATCCCCCCCAACACTTTAAAATCTGATTTAACTAAATCAAACCATTGTAATTTTGGTCTTCCACTTTTACAACTAGTGAAGGGTTTCGCAACAAAATCTTCCTTACTGGATTTTTTTTTTTTTTTCATCGATTCTAATAACATGAGCAGCGAAATTGATTTTTTTAACTTTAAGACTTTGAATTATATAGGGCTCTTTAAAGATTTTGTAAATTTCAAAATTAAATATTCTTTGCCAAAGACTATTTTCTTTGACACCACCAAGGATACTTCAGAATCTTTCATTCAAAAACTGCAATTTTGTATCCTCCATTTTTTATTAAAGAAGAATATTTAATATTTATATTTTTTTATAAATAATGTGGAGTTTTTGAAAAATTATGTCTGCTAAAATTTATATTATCTCTTTGACCTTTAACTTTGCTTACAATAAACTCAACAGGGTTTGGTTTCAAGCCCCATAAATTTATACATCTTGAAACACAAAATGAAACTTAACACATGAGCATATATAACACTTTTTTTTTTATTTTGAACAAACTAAATTTAATAATTTTAATTAAAATAAAAATTACAGGTAACGTAATTAATTTTTCTAATTCAAAGTCGATTTATGCAACTTTATCATGGCAAGTACTCTTAATCTTTCATCAATACTAGTACGAATAAAAAATAAGCAAGGTTTAGCTGTTATAGAGAAACTGTATTTCATTGTCTATTTTAATTTAAATGGAGAATAGACAAATCACCACGGATAAAAATTCAGAAGTTCGTGTCCAATTTGCAGGCAAGCATGCTACTCGGTTACTGTTTTAACAAAAATCAGTACATTCAGTGGTAAAGGGACACAGCAACATCTCACCCTGTCTAATGGAATGTTCCTCAATATATAAATGTGTGAAATTTCTACAAAAATCTTCAAGAAAGTGTCAATGAAAATAAATCTTATACCTTATAGTGTTTCAGGTATTTATATCAACATAAATTGTTTTATTAGCCATGATGAGTATGCATAAAGTAATTTGTATCAAATGATAACAACGACACAAAATTAAAACTCATTCAGAATCATCTCATTATATGGAAATAAGAATTGTTCTTGAAAATATTTACTAGTATAGTAGACAAATGAACAGATAGATTCATTGATGAAAGAGTACAAGTAGAGAATTGAACTTTGTTGCTTTTAACATACATCAAAAATTGAGAATAGTGCTTTTTTTATATTGCACAGTGGATATTAATGCAAAGCACAAAGTTCTGTTTTTAAAAATTAATTGTTACAACACTACATATGCCTAAAATTACTTTAACATATATTATATTTAATTTTAAATTGATAGATATTGTGGACTTCTTAAAATAGGAACATTAGGTAATAAAACATTTGCAAATTAATGCATATATAATCAAACAGTTAAATAATACAAATGGGATATCAGCATATGTTTGGGGATATTTTTTCTGACAGACTGCATAATCTTTATTTTTAGCTGCATATTATTTCCCTTCATTCTATCATTACAGGATTACCTGATATTTTTGAATTTATGAAATTTGTCAGTTGGCAACAATTTCTACTAAAATATATATAGCATGCTGACAGAAATTTGATGACGAAGCAATCTTTTAATTTTATAAATACCAAAGAATCTGTACATGTATCATCATAGTTGTTTATAAAATAATTCAAACGTAAATTTAAGAATGGAGCCTCAAAAATCATCATTATTTATAAAATATACTTGTAATGTGTTAATTTGTAACATATTTTGTATAGCATCCTTTTAAGCAGCCTCATCATATGCCTCTTTACTTAAAAACATAACTGGTAATATACTGCCCTCCAAAAGTTGAGGAACAACCGGTTTTTTGCACCTAATTTGCAAATGAATGAATGTAGAAACACCAAATTTGGATGACATGTAGTCAATACATAACTGTTTTGTGCACAACACAGAAGTTTACATTAAAAATAAAAACGCAAAAATGATTTTTAAAAAAAAAAAGGCCCTCTCGCTGGAAAATTCCATTCTTGGAAAAATAATAATCACAGTTTTATGTTGTAAAATGTCATAGAAACATTAAAAAAACCCTTTTAATAAGGAATATGACCACTTTAACTTGAATACATTGGTGGCATCGACTTTCCATACTGTCAATTAAGTTGTCTACCGAAATGGGAAGTGAAGACCAGACACGGAGTAAGCTTTGTTCCAGCTCTCCTAAAGACCTTGGAGAAGGACTTAAAGCAGCAACCAGTCTACCAAGATAGTTCAAGATGCTCTATCGGATTCAGGTCTAGAGATCGAGTTGACCATTCCATTCGCTCCAAACCAAGACCCTCAAGATATTTCTCAACAATACAGCTCGGTGAGGTTGTGCCAGACATCAAAATGAAAAATTGCCAATAGCATCGCCATATGGAACAAGGATCACATCCCGATATCTCAAACCAGTCACAGTTCCTCCGTGGAACACATGCAGGTCAGTGTGACCACCGAGTGAGATCCTTGCCCAAATCATTATTCCACCACCTCGGTAACTGTGTCTTTCAACAGTGTTGGATATATGATATCTGGTGCTTTGTTCCCTCCAGATCAGCAGCCGTCCTAAATCGCTCTCCAGTGTGAATCTGGACTCGTCTGTAAAGAGTACAGGAGTCCATTGCTGTATGGTCCAGGAAATGTGTTCTCTTGCCCAAGATAAGCTTGCCCTTCTCTGTCGTCCGTTGAGGGAAACATGCACAACTGGTCGCCTTGCATAGAGACCTGACTTGTGAAGACTCCTTCTCACCGTACTAGCGGATATTCTTCTCCCTGATGCTACAGAATGGTCTGCAACAAGTAGCGGCACAGAAATGCTTCGGGCCGAAAGAGCGATAAAAACGGTCTTCTGCATGTGTTGTAGCTCGTGGTCGACCTGGAACATGTCTTCTGGACACAGAAGCTTCGGTTTGATATTGATTCCAGAGATGGTGAACCACACTGAGGCACATTAAGATGCCTAGCAGCATCAGCCTGGGACAACCCCATTTCCATCCATCCGACCGCCCGCCATCTTAACGAATCGGGCAAACGGCTTCTCTCAGACATTGCGTGACCCCACTGCCTATTGTCAATTGTCCTATTTCTTTCTGTTACTGTTTTGCTGACAAAAGTTGTAAATCAACAAAAGTTACATGCGTAATTACGAAAGCCTGATATTTGCATATTTTTCTCTCACTCATATATACCTGTTCATTTGTATGAAAAGAAGTGGTAGCTATCGTTTTTGCATAAAGTTTGTTATTATCATTTATATAAACTATAAACTTTATTGTTACTGTCATTTTTTTTTATGGTGAGCTTCGAAAAACATGTTGTTCTTTAACTTTTGGAGGCCAGTGTATTTAAACAAAAATTTCGGATTCTGAAGGATAAAAACATTAAAAAAATATTTCATTCAATATTTTCTATTACTTACCTATTAGAAGATCAGATCCTTTGACAATAAAGTGTTAACTTAGATGCATGAACTCTTACATTCTTGTTTCAATATTTATTGCTTAAAAACATGTTCAATTTTTAAAATTGAATGTAGTTGCTGTTAAATAATACATTAAAATGTAAAAGCCTAATTAGATCCACACATATTTGTAAAACAGTTTTAGGTATGAACATAAAGAAAAAAAATAATTTATAATAAAAAAACCCTAATTAATCATTTTTGTGCATAGTTCAAAAATCAAACCAAAAAAAAAAAAAAAAATTATTTTTAAAACTAATTTAATATCATATACTAAATTCTTCTTTTTTATTGTATTACATATTAAGAAATTAAATGTATGTATGGTAGGTAATTTTCGAGTTTTTGTGTTTTGTCCACAGTGAATACATGCATTTCATGGCTATCATAAGTCTGTGCATTCCTATTTTAAAATGTACTAAAGTACAACAAATTTTCACATTGATCATTGCTGTAAAATATATGAAATAAATAGAGCATGAAAATTCAAAATTTCTAAATTTACCAAATGAACATGATCCATTTTTAATTTTGAAAATTAAGATCTGAAAAGAAAACATGAAATTATACTAAACATTCAAATAAAAACTGCACCTGTAGAATTTCTGGAAAAGAGTGTCATCCTGTTCGAACCTATAAGTCAGATGATCCCAATCCTGTGGCAGTAAGGAAGTCATATTGAAAGCTTTCTTGGCTGAATACTCAAATTGCCAGTTCAGTTCCATCTTTAAGTTCGCTTCGGTGAGGTTAGCAAAATAGGTTTCATGATCAATCACAACCTGTCCAAAGAGCAAGAATTAGACGAAAGAATAATATTTCATTCATTTATTCAAATAAATATTTTCAATAAAAATACTATTAGTTTTTAAATCCTCCACTAATTTTTTTTAAATACTAACATTAAAATTACAAGAAGTAATTTAAAAATTCTTTACTTGCCTATCATTTTTTCATTTGTCACCAGCAATAAAACTAAATAAGCTTTTGAATCATCTCCTGATCTTTTAAAAATGAAAATGCACAATATCCCTTTGAAAAGTAACTTTCCTATATTTCCTCTTTGTTAAAATTATAATTAGATAATATATTAGAATATTATTATTATAGAGTATTATCTATTTTATTTTTTAAAGATTAATTGAGAAGACTAAAATTCTTGAAATCATATGAACATAATTTACATAGAAATTTTATTTTTGAAATTGCAAATATATTTCTTTCTGTTACTGTTTTATATCTTGAAGACTATAATGCAAGTATGTTTTTTTCTGATTATTCACTTGATATTTTGTTTTGAGGTGCTTGTTTAAATTTTCAGAACTTTCATTTTGTTGAATGCAGATGTGTTAATTTCAGTGGCTGTTTACTTTTTTTTATCCTATGTTGGATTTTGTAAATATAAAACATTAACTCTTCTAGAAAAAGTTTAACAAATAATATGTTACATTATTGTATTCATGTCTTATCTTCAATTTTTAATATTACTTATTATCAAATATTTAAAAAGAAGTAATAAGCTAGAAGAAATGTTTTACATAAGTAGAAACCCAACAATAATCGAAATTTGTCTTACATTCTGCATCATCGAGAATTTGTAAATATATATATATATATCGCTCACAAATTTTTTTGAGTTGGTCACAGAGATAGGTTTGATGACTTGGACTCAAAAGTTTGCTAATCTCTAATTCATATAATTATTTCTAAATATCATTTGAACATTATTTAAAATGAAAATATAATTAATATATAGGATTTTTTTTTACTTCAAAAATTAAGTAAGCAAATCACAGCTGACTGACTGCTTATATTGTTGACAATTACGAACATTCTATTTTCCTATTTAGTATTTTTTTTAATTATATTTATGTTGAGTTTTCCTTAGAAATAAGTAAGAAATTTATCATACTGTTAGACATTTGTTTGTGTTTCTTAAAATTTATATCCATACAAAAGTTTTGGATTGTAATAAGTTGTTATTTAACAAGATATGATAGATATTGCTCTGATGAAATTTACAGCTAATTTAGAAAGGCATTTTTCCCGATAATATGATAATAAAGCAGACTGAGATTCAGCCTTTCAGACAGGGCTACTACCTAGAGGAACAATTCCTCAAGCCCCCTAGACAATTTGTCTTCAATTTAATAACACCAAAATTTATTGAACAGGGAATGAGTTAGTGGACCCAAAGGCTAAAAACACATCAGATGATCTAAGCCTTCCCTAGGTATCATCGGAAGACACCATTATTAATAAAAATTAATAATAAAGGTGATGTATTACAAATCAGAAGACAGGACCGCAAATACGCTACAGGTCATTCTTATTTGAGCACTAACAACTCTAAACATCTCCTGTATCCTTCAAGTAGGATGGTGGATACTATTCTCACTCATTTTCGAACCAAATCATATTTAACGAAAGCCACTCTCTATAGATTCAGCATAATTACCCCTCCAATGTTTCCATTGTAGTTATCAGGAAAATGTACATAACATCGTATTTCAGTGTAAACAATATGCATAACAAACAAATTATAGAACAGTTATGATTATAAAATATTATGTTTCTCCTGGATTTTTTAATCACATTAAAGGTCGCAAAATTCATTGCAATTGTTAGTAACAGTATTAAAATAACGATAGCAGTACTGAAATTCAGACAGTTTTGCCTTTAATTTTAAGTAATCTAAAAGGTTGAATGACTAATCAACTTCTGAGCCTTCATTTTGAGATCTAAGAAATAATTTTCAAATAGAAGTAAAGATATTCTATTAAATATTTTAAGAATATTAAGGAACAAATAAGTGTAAGTGATAAAAAGCAAATATATTAACTTTTAATTTTTGAAAATGTACATAGAATAACATTGAAATGTATATAAATTTCAGACCAGAAAAAAAAAAAAAAATCGAATAGCTGAAACTTATAAATGTTTTAAAAATCAGATAAAAAGAGAAAATAAAAAATATCTTACCCTTGAAGCTTGTGGATAATTTGCATCCACTGTGTATATTCTGTAACCAGGGTTAAAATTATCATAAGTTGTCACACTAGGCCCAATATAAACTATATTGGTAGGTCTTGGTTTTGGTCCAGATTTATCATAAAATATTTCATATTCGTCAGAATGAGTATGCCCAAAAAATTGAGCAGTTACAGTACTCTCATACCTATAAAGAATGTTTACAGAAAAAGTTTTAATTTTATAAAATTTCTTTATGAATATTATTTAAAAACTTAAAACTTTGAATATTGGATTAAAAAAACACAAATAAATATTTTGAAATAATTATTAATAAGAATAACAATTTTAACTAAAAAAGTTAAACATCAATATAAAAACAGAAATACCATTGAAATGTTTAAATAATAACTATTAAAAAAAGTAGATTGCAATATCTTTAAATGCAATATTTTTTATATCTGATAAGCATATGCATATCTTCAAACAAACACATGTGCACCAATATACAAAAAATAAAAAGCAAATAAGAAAATATTACTTTACATTTGTTATTTACAGTTACAAATTAAGATTTATATGTTTAACATAGTTTCATTGGTGATTTCAAAAACGAAAACTAAATATACATAAAACATATTTCAATAATCAAAGACAGCTTCTAACTTGTTAATCAAATAACAGTTTGAGGAAGTTTTGAAAAGAGGGAGATAATAAATTGGAAATCATTGAATGAAGATATTCAATGATAATGAATATCTTCATGAAGATATTCATTAATTTTTTAAATATTTAACTGTCGTGAAGGAGTTTAGTGCGTATAATTTATTTAGGAGTCATCATACAAATTTGGACACTGGTAAAAATAGAATGGTTTGCTTTTTCAATAGCATAAGAAATATATCATGATATATTGCATAACCTTAATGAGTGACTTATTTGTAACAAGACCTGTTGATTATTCTTTTGTCTAGAGTTAACATGAAAACATATATAATATGAACCAAAAAACATCTAAGTATAGACTAAGTATTCATTTGAACTAATTTAAATTTAACATGTGGAATGAATTTTGATATACAGATGGCCTAACATTTCATACTGAATAAAATATAAGAGGCATGAATACAAAAGCAACAGTGTGTTAGTAAGAGAAGAAATGCTGATTCATGAAAGAGGAAAAAACAAGAACATGCTCCAAAAGAGAGGAGAAAACAACTAAGATGCTGCAAGGGAAAAGAAGGAGAATTTAAAGTGACAGGATAAAAAACAGTGGCCATGGATGAAGAAGGGAAGTATGGGATTGGAGACCTCAAGACGAGATTATGAAACCGATAGGGCCAAAGATGTTTGAGAGGGCTTGTGTTTCAGCTGGTACTGTTTTTAACATACATCTCTTTGTAAAAATTCATCAATAAAGACACTGTAGTTTAAATCGTGTATTGAGGCCTTGAATATTTCATTCAATTCCATCGTAGAAGACACATTTGAAATCCATACTCCAATAAATGTTCTTACAGACTTCATGTTTTTATGGTCATTCATGAACTTCTATGCTATATGAAATATTTACTGCTACAATTTACACTAAAACAATATCTATGAATGTTAAGGTATGACCAAAAGAAGGTACCCTCCCAAAATATGTATATAATTAGAAATTACAGCCATAGCAAAGATCAGTAAATTTATGAAAAGTAGGTGGATTTACATTTCAACTAAAATTAGAGAGCTATTAAATAAAAATAAAAACTTTTTTTCAATGATTGTCATAATCCCTATATGTTTTGTTACTTTTTATATGATACAAACTTTTAATATGTGGACTAATTTCTCTATTAAAAATTTATTATGCAAATTTGAATTTATTCGTAATTCTTTCTTATTACTCTTCCTTTGTTAATTATTTTTGGTAAAAAAATTAACAGAGACTCCATTTTTCATAAATCTATGATAAATTGTATTTATAAATGCTGGTATTTCTTTGACATACTAATTTTTTTTTTTATATCTGAAAAAGTTGAACAATTAAACAGTTTTTCACACAATACTTAAAAGTTGTTACTTTTCAATTTCTAAAATATTGGATATTTTTATTTTTAAAAAGTTCAGATGATAAATCTTATTACATAATCAACAAATTCAAATTAGTTAAATAACAATTAGAAATTTAAAAAAAAAATGTTTTTATTCATTTCAATATTCTGAAATGTACTTAAAAATATAAAAGAAAATTTTAGAAATGAATAAAATTACCTGTTAATAATTTTGTAGTAATTACTGCTCCACATACCTAGGCAATCAGGTTCTCCTGGTGGAATATGACCAATGATATGAACCTTTGAATAATGAAAAGTAACTATCAGTGAACAAATTTTTTTTTTTTACTCAAAATAAAATTGTATGGGGTTGTAATTATTTTTTTTACTCATGTAATTAAATGCAACCAATAAAATTGCAACTTTTGCTAGCAAAAAAATCCATATTAAGAAATTATTAAGTTTTTAAGCATTTCCATAGATTATAGACAGGTATTAATGATGCCAAAAATCACTTTTTAAAAGTACTCTTTATATACATGAGATATGAAGAACTCAAAAGAAAACACTTTTATGTCATAGTATTTCTTGCCTGTTAAAGATATTTTCATTTGGATGTAATGCATGAATAAAAATACAATGAAAATATGCAAAAATTTATTGAAGAAAATCCAATTTATGAAGTAGAAATAAAATTTTATTAATTTTGACTCAAACTTTTGATTTTTGTTATCTGTCTATAGCAACATGAATAGAAAAAAAAAAAAAAAAAAAAAAAAAATTCAATTTAACAATAATAAAAAAAGGAGTTGATTTACACTAAAATATTTGTATTTTGTAAATTATTCTAAGTACCTTGAATTGCTTAAAATTATTTCATTTTTTTTATTAAAGAAATTTCCACTTTTTTTCCATAATAATTTTGCCATTACAACTAATTTTTAAATTATTACACTAATTTTTAAAACTAAACACTTAGTACATATTTTAGTTTAAATTTTGTGTGAATAATAAATTGTAAAATTGTACAAATTTATTAAAGCATAAAAAAAAAACCCCAAGAATGTTTCATAAGATTAAATTTTACAAACCAACTAGAAAATTATAAAGGAACTTATGACTTTTTAAAATAATCATAATTTTTTTTATGTAATTAAAAAAAATGGATTAAAATTTATGTTAATTCAGATATGAAAAAATAATTTTTGCATGTGATTCTCATTTATTTTTATGGAAGTCTAAGTTAAGAAACACTTCTTAATTCAAGAAAATTCTATTAAGAATGCCTTAAATGACCAGTAATTTTGGCAATTACTTTGCCAAGAAGATCAAAATCAAGAATTCTCTGAAAATTTTTGTAGTTCTTTTTATAAATATTTTTAGGAAATTATCTATTGCATGGAAAGGTATTTATGTGCAAAAGCTAAAAACATGACAACACTTGGTTATACAAATTTTTAAGTTAACTTAAGAATGTTAATTTAGATTTTCTTACCTTTTCTCCTTTGTCTTCTGCCATTTGCAGTTGAGCTACTAACCATGCCAACTGTCCAGTTGGATCAGTTGAATTCACAAGTAACCACCTACAAGGATAATTCTTAATATATAGTTTTTGAAATTTGTAAAATTAATGGAGATAGAGAATACAAGAACTATATGAATCATTAAAATCATGTAAATAAAAATTATGTTACTGTCTAAATTATGACAGTGCCAGTTACTTTTTAAATTTTCTTGTATTCAATGTAAATAATACTTCTATTGAATATTCTGCAAAATTTCCCTTTAAAAATTAACTTTTTTTGTCACTATTTAACAACTTTTGGCAAAATGGATAAAAATTTGGAAACATCAATATATATATATATTATCAGTGAAAGTGGCTTTGAAATTAAAGTTTGATTTTCATTTTAATAAATAAAATATTGAAATAATTAACTTTAATACTAACTGAAATTAATAATAGTGAAAGTTAATTTAAATTTTATGTTGGAATTATTAAACCTTTAAATTCATCACTAGGTCTTGACAAAAATAATTTGAGAATTTGCTATTTATACAATTATTCAAAAATATTTTTAAATTTTACATGCATGAAGAGGAGAAGAAAACATGATAAGAAAGACAAAATAACTTTTTAAATATAATATATAAACCTCTTAAAAATATTCATAAAAGAAACATTAAAATTTATCTTTAGAAAAGCTCATTTTTTGCAAATTTTCACACATTATAGAATTGTTACAGCAACATAAATGTCATGTAATTTTAAATGCAAACCATCTTTCATTTCAAATTTTATAAAATAATGTGGCTGAAAATTTATTTTGAAATGAATTTATAATTTAATGTTAAACAATTAGGAAGATTAACATATAAAAGGATAAAAATGAAAAAAAAAAAAAAAAATATATTTTTCTTAATAAATTTTTTAATTGATCAATATTTTCAATTTTATGAAAAATATTTTTTATATAAAATAAAAAATTACAAGCTAGAGAAATAGTTTTTTCTTTCGTACAGCACAATTTTTACATAATAACATTGAAATAAAAATGCAAGAATTTCCTCACTAAATGTACACAATAGTTATGTATATTTCAGTAAAAATTCTTTGTTTTATCATTGATATCACCGATATTAAGATACACAAAGTGAATATTCACCAATTCAAACTATTGCAATAGTTCATATTCAGAGATATTATTCGAAGTCCAGGATAAACCTCAGCAGTATAAAAAGCCCCTCTGATTTATAAAAAAAAAAAAAAAATAATAAAATAAAAATAATAATAATAATAATTGGACACTCATGAAAAAAAAAAAACTTATATATTGATATTAACAGAATTAATATTTATAAAATAAAATATATTAAAAATAAATTGTTAATAACATCAAAGTAAATGCTTAATTACATTTAATTCAGAGAAAAATATTTATTGATATGCATATATATATATATATATATATAATAAAAATAAATAAAATAAAAATGTATGCATTTTCACGATTTATATGAATTATATGTATATTACATATTTTTCTTATGCTATCTGCAGTTATATATATTTGCATAAATTATTTACAAAGTTATTTACTATTACTATTTGTTTATTATTTACTTAAAATTAATGATACAAAGTGAAACTTTTTAATATACTATAAATTGCAAAACCTATAACAATGTAAATTAAAATAACAACAACAAATGAATTTTAATTTTATTTCACATTTATATGCACACAATATATAGCAAAGTAAGGGGGAGATATTTTGATTTAAGATGTTTTAAATATAAAGAAATATATAAAATAAATAATAAATTTAAAAATAAAATTAAATAGAAATATTTTAAACATCAGAGAGGAATTTCTAGTAGAATTATTTGATTAGCAAGGCAACAGATTTTTAGAGAAGTTATTTAGATGAGTGACTACAAAAGATGTACAATCATTACCTAGAACATCAAATTGTTATTATTAACTTTAAGAAAGATCTAGTAACTATTAGCAAATCCTAATCAAACAGTTTCATGATTTTTTTATTGCATTGTATATTAGAACAGCTAAGGGGTAAATAGTAAATAGAAAGAATTATAAATAATTCATTTCAGTATCACTTACAATTTAAGGGTATGTGATGTGCCTGGGAGCCAATTACTCCAGGCCTTTTCAACTTCATCATAGAGCCAAGAAATCGAATCATTTCCTGTGATTTCAGGAATTGGAAAGCTAAAAATAAATAAATAAAAATTATATTTAAGTACAGAAAATGATCAATGGGTTTTGATATAACTTTTTTTTTTGTGGAAGGCATACCGTGGGTAAAAAAGTATTGGCAATTGCCTATAAATGATCATATTTGTTAACAAAGTATGTTTACAAATTTTATTTTAACATAGCGATTACAGAAGGAGAAAAGACAAACAAATATAACGAAATTTTCATTTAAATATTTTTTTAGTCAAAATCTACGAAAATCCAAAATTTACATGATAAAAAAAGTATTGGCAAAATTATGAGCAAAAACCAAATCAGTATATGTTTAGTACTTTGTACGCATACCTTCTGCATCTATAACAGTTTGTAATCTATTTCTCATAGAGGAAACTAAGGTCTCTGTTGGGAATTTTGTGCCACTCTTGCAAGAGTGAACGTTTGAGGTCGTCTTTACTTGAAATTTTATGTTTTGTGATTTCTAGATCCAGCAGGTGCCATAAATTTTCAATTGGATTGATGTCAGGCGATTGAGGTGGGGTTTTTAATTGGCGAGGAGCATTGTAGAGTAGCCATTCACGGGTGAGATTCGCTGTATGCTTGGGGTCATTGTCTTGTTGAAAAACGAATGATGTTCCCAAGTCAAGATTTTGGGCATTGATTTTTAAGTTATGGTACAAAATGTCAATGTATGTACGTGCTGTCATAATATCATCAATAAAATGCAGGTTGCCAATTCCATTAGCTGCCATACAGCCCCAAACAAAGACGCTGCCTCCACCATGTTTTACAGTAGCAGTTAAATGTTGCTTTTCCAATTCAGTATTTGGCCTCCTCCACACATATTGCCGTCCATCACTGCCGAAAATGTTAAACTTTGATTCGTCGGAAAAAATAACTGTGTTCCAAAACTCTTCAGATAAATCAACGTGGGATTTTGCGAAATCTAACCTCTCTTATTTATTTCCGAGATGAATGGTTTCTTTCTAGCTGCCCTTCCATAATAACTTCTCTCGTGTAAAACATTCCATACAGTCTGTACGCTGAAAGTCTTTTGCGAAGTGAAAGCAACATCTCTAGCTATCTGGGGTGCACTTATTTTAGGGTTTTTCTTAACCTTGTTAATAATGACACGTTCTTCTCTTGTAGAAAATATTCGAGGTCGTCCACTTCTAGTCTTATTTTCCGTTGATCCTGTTTCCTTGAACTTTTTACAACACTTCTGACAGTAAATAAACTTATATTGAACTGCACTCCTATAGCACGATAAGTTAAACCTTCATTTCAGAGCCTGATAATCGTGTTTTTAACACTAACGTCCAACACTTTCGAAGTCATTTTAGTGCAGTAATCACAAAATAATGCATAGACACTTTTGGAGTAGTTTTGCAGACTTTATACCAGTAGAGTTTTGTGACACACGTGACTTCAATGTAACAAAATTTGCATAGCAGTTAAAACTTTGCCAATATTTTTTGACATACAAATTTTCGTTTTTGAAAGAAAAAAATCGTAGAAAATGCAAATTAAAATAAAATTTTTACTATTTTTATATATCTAAGATGTCTTGTATTTAATTACGACAGCTAAAATTGCATAACATTTTATTTATTTGTCAATATGAATAAATTAAGGCAATTGCCAATACTTTTTTACCCACTGTATATTTTGGAAAATTGATAAATGTAATAATAATAATAATAATTTATGAAAATGAAAAAAAAAAGGTGCACATTGGTACTGTAGAATGGTAACTAAAATACATTAACTATAGGATTCACCAATACAATAGCTTGCAGCTTATTTTATTAGCGTTTTATTTAGTTTTCATTTTATGTATTTGCTAGGTTAAATATTATTGTATTATTTTAAATATGATTCTGTTATAAAAATTATCTATAAAAAACTAACTTTGAACAATTTAAAACATAAAATAATATTTTTTTTTTGTAAATTTTAAACATAATAATTCAAATTGTTGGATCTTTTTCAATATATCTGAACGACTGAAGAATAACAATTAACAATATATTTTAACTCTTTTAATAATTGTTCTTCAATAGTTTAATTTATTTCTAATTATTTTTTTAATGTTGAAGAATTTTTAAATAGTAATTAATTGTATTTTATTAAGATTTTTTAATATTAATTATGATGTGAAAGTTTTTGTAGTTATTTTAAATCACACAACCAACTATTTTAATAATACTCCACAACTTGTATGCTAATAGATATATACTGAATTACTGAATATATACTGAATTTTCATGGAAAATCTTGTTCACCTGTTGACAGGTGCACTCTCATGATTCCCAAGGGCTGGAAAAATGGGCACATGTCCCAAGTATTTATACACCAGCTTGGAAGCTGTGTGCAGCAGATGGATTACTTCATTTCGAGTGTAGTTCCAGATGTCATGAGGAGGGATGTCTCCTGTCCAGATTACATAATCAATCTAAACAATAAAAGTACAATTAAAAAAATAATGTCTAGGTACTGATGCTCACTCGCTTACTGTAATTTTTACCTATAATTCATAATGATTGAAATCTGTTTTCTTTTGGTGTAGTTTTCCCAATAAGTTCTGTTTTTATACTCAGAGATTTTAAACAAACATAATATTTTTAAAACCTTGAAAGTTAAAAGATTTAAGTAAGAAAGCCCCACGATAAAAAAAAAAAAAAAGTTATTTACTAGAATATTTTATGAAAATGCAAGCTAGTAAAAAAAAAATAAAATGTCCCCAATTGAAATCAATTTCATAAAAATATTAAATTTAAATTTTTGCAGATGAAAATCTCGATTAATATTATGATAATCAATTAGTACAAAAGTGGGGTTCATTATTTGTGGTAGAAAAACATTCTTAAATGAGGCATTTTTGAAATTAAATTGTATTGATGCATTAAAGAGGGGGGAAACCTTCCATAGTAGTTATAATCAGCACAGAGAAATTCTAACCAAGGAAATACTTCAATATGAACTATTGAAAAATATTTGATATTATCCAAATTATTATCTGGAACATTTTACTATTGAAAGCTTCAGGTAATTATAATTAAATGTCTTGCATCACCCAGTCAGTTTTTTTCTATATGCATTGTGTTGCCATAATTTGTGATGCAGCATAATTAAAAAAATGAATATTAATATTAAAGTGGCCATAAAATTTCTAATATTTTATTTTTTAATAAGGAAAACCTACATCTTATTGAAACTAAAGAATAAAAAATTTAAGACGATATTTATAACCAAGATTAAAATTATACCAGTATTTAAAGAAATGCAATTTAACAATGAAAATCTTATATTTGGTTGGGAAAAATCATAGTATAAACATAGATCAAACAAAGCAAACAAATTATTAATTTAAATCAACAGAAAGCAATCAAACTAATTCACTGCTTAACATATAATAGTTTGCTTCAATACTCTCAAAGGAGAAAAGGCATATTTTTAAAAATGAAGAGGTAGTTTAAAGTAAAAAGATTGCATACAATTGCTTGTTAAGAACACTATTTTTCTGTTTCATTAATACCGAATTTTTAACAGTGCTTTGTAAGATTTATTTTTGTTTAATGTAGTTTTAATAACAGTTTAAATTCATTTTAACTTATAATTAATAATTTTTCACATCTAAACTGATTAAGATTAACCCAAAATTTATAAACACAAGACTTGCTGAATAGTTAAAAATATACTGCATTACTTTAATTTTCCAAAGTATTTGAAAAGTAAATTTTCTTTGTGTGTTTTTTTTTTCTTTTAAAAATAGATTAAAAGATTTTTATTATTAAAGTTAAATTTCCTTTAACCTCAACTTCTGATGATATGATAATTATATGGCAATCAGTCAAAACAATCCATATAATTGCAGCATAATAGTAAAACCTAATCTCTTCCAAATATATAAAAATTACTTTTAATAGTTGATTATTGATTTTAGAAAATTTGTTTTTAATGTTAATTATTACATAAGAAAAGATTAAGCAATGATACCTGATGTGTCTTATTGATGTGTGCAAGCATATTGTCCAAAGTGCGCAAAGGTATATCACAATTTCTGTAATCACCCCAATATCCAGAAGCTTCCGCTGGGGTCTCTGGTTGTCCTGAGGTGGCCCTGCAACACAATGGTTCCCCACACACTGCACTAGTATTCTCTTTGTAGTAAGGGTCAATGTGGACATCTGAGATGTGTAAAACACGCAACACAGGAGCATGAGGCTACACAAGGTAAAAAACATTAAAATGTTTTTAAGGGGGTATTGTATCCAATGAGCAATTTTTAAAGTTTATATATATATAAAACAATATATTATGTATTTTATTTAAATGTAAGATGAAGAATTTGTTACAGAGAAAAAAACAACTTTCATACACGATATGATTAAAATACTTACATTTTTTAAAGTTTTAAAATTTTTTCTTTTTATTTATTTTTACTTAAAAATGTTTTGATTACAAATTTTAAAATTTATAATCAAAACAATTTTTAAAAATATTTTCGTAAAAGTAGCTCACAATTTTGTGCATGATTATTTATTTATCATTATTTTATTTTTACAGTTTCTCTCATACACTAAGAAACTGAAATAACACATTTTTTTAAAAATCAACTATTTATGTAAATTCTTATTCTTCACACAGAATTATTGAAGCACAATACAAGAAATAATCATACAAAAATTCAAATATGTAAAGTAATTACAAAAACAACTTTAGTATTTTAAATATACTCCCCTCAAGAAAGTAAAAATTTAAAATGTTAATAAAATAAAAAAAATATTAAAAAACAATAAAAATATTTATTTTTACATGCATCATAAAATAACATATTATTTAAAGGCAGAAGTGCATAAAAAAAGTAACACTTTGGTCATTTTCAAAGTGTATGAAAAAAGTTATGCCTCCTTATACTTAGTAATCTATGTATACCTTGTTAATATATGTATATCTTATTAAACTGAAGTTCATAATTAGGTAGGTTTCTATAGATTTTCTAATGAAAATATTTTTTTTTGGAAATCAAATTAGGACTTCTTAAGCACATAGAATGGATAGCACTCAGAATCGAATATATCTGATCCATAAACATAATTTTTTTTTTTACTTCATATGTATTAAACCTAATTTTGGAATAAGTTCAGCAAGATACATATTTTTAGTGAGACTAACAAGGAAATCATAAAAAGTCTTGTAACATCATATTTATTGATAATTAAAGATTTCTATTTCAACTATTAGTGTGAGAATAAAGAATTATCTAGGTCATATATCTCAAAGATGTGATCAAGTAAGTAATAGTGGCCTTTAAAACATGGATAATGTAAATTTCATGAATACTTTTCACAAATAAGATTTTGAAAAAGTTATATCAACTATTTGACTTGCATTTCTTAAAGTAGTTTTAATTATGAGTTAGTTTTTCAATAAATTTCATTTATTTAATTAAATGAAATTAATTTAATTTCAATTATTTAATTAAATTTAGTTAATTTAGTTCAATCATTAAATTTCAATATCAAATGAATCACAAAATATTTTTACAAAATCAGAAAAACGACTTTGACATATGCAGAGAAAAAAATTTATCAAAAACCTAGATCTTTGAAATATGTTGTTTTTAACTATTCTGAATTTAATGCTATTTCAATTTTGATGTGCACTATTTTTTTTAAATAAAAAGGTTTTATTTAGACAATTAGCACTGCATTGAATCCTGCGTTTTTATGTTAACACCCAGGATTCTATGTAGCCTACAAAAAAGGAGAAAAGACTGGAAGTAAAAATGGCAATTTACAATTTTTCATATCTTCTGATAAAAATATAATAAAGGATTCATAGAAAAATTAGACCTGTCATAGCTGTTAAATTTTGTTTTTATAAGAAACACATGTCTGCTAAATTTAAATATAAAGATTTAAGATGTTTATTTTACCAAAACAAAAAAGAGCTAGAAATATTTCTACCTCTTCATTCAAATTTGAAAGTTCTTTTACTCTCTTAAGTGTAAGTTAGATTAAGAATCAGAAATTTTTGTTCATAGATAAATTGATTAAGATAAAGATAATTCCTGTCAAAGGAGCCCAATTTTATCACATTTTCAAAACATTGAACACCCTGAATTGAACTGAACTGACTTTAGATGAAGGAATAACTTTCTAAATAAATAAATTAAGCTACAAACTAAGCAAGTGTTTTTAATAGTATAGTAATGAAGTGTAGAAGTATAGTAATGAATACTATATTATATATATTCTGCTTCTATACTATATAGAAGTATGGTAATCAAGTTGAATACATTTTTTAATGCAGTAAATAGCCTGCATTAGTAAATTAAACAGAAATTAAAGCATTGGCTTCCTACACAAATATTCAAGTAGTAAATAAAAACTATTACCTTTGGTGGAGGTGGCGGCGTTGGGGTCGGTTTAGGGAAAGGTGGAAGTGGAACAACCCAATCATGACCAGGAGTTCCGGAGCCACAACCTTCATATAGAAAGCTGCACACTTCGCTGGGATCTAGAGCCACTCTCGCAAGCACTTGGGTTAGCTCTCTCTGTAAAAATAAATAAATTTCATAGTAATTAAAAAATTATATTTTACTACCTATGAACAAGTCCCCTATAGAATATGTGTAGAATCTTTATCAGTTTTGATAATAAATTTTCAGCAAACAGTTTTGTCTAAATAAAGATGCATCCTATATTCAATTTTGTATACATGCAAGTTTTTATTTGAAAGGATGATATTACATCATTCTTTTTTTTTTTTTTTTTTTTTACGAATTTGTACAACATTAATTGAATATTCAGGCATATCATGAACTTGATAAAAATGTACAAAAAGTATTTGTTCATTAGATAATGCAGAGATAAAAGAATGTGAATGGTTTTGCAATTCATAATACACTATGTGGAAGAAAGTGACAGGACACGACACTATAACAAGATAAACCCATATTTATTAAAATTAATAGGAGGTAGGGCCTCCTTTGGCTGCGATCACAGCTGCAACCCTTCTGGGCATGCTTTCCACTAAATTAGCCATAGTGGCAAGAGGAATTTCCTTCCAAATGTTTAACAGGAAGTTCCATAGTCCAGGCTTGCTTTTGGGGAGTGGGGTGCAGGCCCTCAACCGACGGTCCAATTCGTCCCATAGATGTTCAATTGGGTTAAGATCAGGGCTCTGCGCAGGCCACTCCATGCGTTTAAGGTTGTTGCTCACATACCAATCAAGAGTACATGGCATGTTGCGTTGTCGTCTTGATACCAGGAATCATCCATACCGTACGTTGCCCACAAGTTAGGAAGGACATGATTGTCCAGAATATCACAGTATCTATCGACATTCATCGCACCATCAACCTTCACCTGTGGACCAGCCCCATACCATCAATCCTCCTCCACCAAACTTTACAGTTGGGACGACACACTCGGGTAAAGGCGTTCTCCTGGTAAACGCCATACCCAAACACGTCCATCGGAACGGAAAAGGGTAAATCGTGACTCGTCACCCAAAGGATGCATTTCCAGTCATCCCGAGTCCAAGTACGGTGGTCTTTGGCCCATCGAAGGCGCGCTTTCTTGTTGGTTTTCGTAATCAAAGGCTTATGGGCCGCCGAACGTCCAGTGTAACCTAACATATGGGCCTCGATACGAGAGTCTTGGTCGAAACGGCCACACCTTTGGCTTGTCTAAACTCATTAGCGATGTTATCCATGGATGTTTGACGGTTACTTTGAATCTCCCTGCCGAGCACCCGCCGGTCCCTGCTGGTGAGAACTGTAGGTCATCCACTTCGGGGTCTGTTCTGACAGTGTCCCTCAGTCTTTTAGCGGCACACAACACGTGCTACAGTTGATTTTGAGCAGTTACGGAGACGGGATATCTCCCTAATTAACACCTTGGCAAGATGCAATCCAATCAACACACCTTTTCTCGAACTCAGACAACTCTTCCCGTGGCGGCATCTTGACAAAAAACAACTCTAGTCGACTCCACAGAGTATTTATAGGATATGGCTGACACGTGATACCTATTATTGCGCATGTGTCAGCTGTATTTTCGACTTTTCGAGGGGTGTCCCGTCACTTTCTTCCAGATAGTGTATTTCTTAGTTAAACTGCCTAATAACGGAACTTAATTTTAGTACACAAGAACCACCAAATGATTTTAATATACATAGCTACTAAATTGTACAAATTTTTCATTAATTGACATATATTTGCATGAATTTTTTTGTACTTTCCAAGTAAAATCAGTCATAATTGCAAACAAATTGCCAACTTTTTACCAATTGTTATGTTTTAAAATAACATTTGTGTTGCTATTCATATCTATAATTTGTATCAATATTTCTTTTGACAATAAATAATGCCCTATTAATTAAAAAATAGAAATAAAAAAAAATATTGTACTTGCAAAGTGGATAAACATCAAAATCACTGTGAGTTGATAAATCAAACTCAAGTGTTCTGTTACTTACAAATTATTAAATGCCTCCTTTTAAAAACAAGTGCATACAGATTTCCAGAATTTATAGATTTTCTCAATAAAAAGCAAAGTTTAAATAAATTAGCTCTAAATTCAAAGATTCCCTGATGATATCTTTTATCAAAGTTCTATTACATATTAGTCTGCTATCATCAAATATATTATAAACGTAGCTGGCTAATTACAATATTCTGTAATAGAAGTTCAATGGAGGAAAGGCAATGAGAACTAGAAGTTAACTGAAGCCTGTCACCTTATATTTTCTTTTAAATGCCATAAAACATTTAAAAAGAAAATATAAGGTGACAGGCTTCAGTTAACTTCTAGATCTCATTGCCGCTCCTCCATTAAAAAGTAATAGTAATATGCTGACAGAAATAAAAAAGCAAAATAAAAGTACAACTAACTTTAAAAAGTGCAGATACCCCCGCACAAACACGAGGAGTTTCAATCTTGAACATGGTGCAAATCTTGTAAGCCACAGCTCCTACATCATCCTCTGAGGCACCTAAACTCATGTAGTGTTGCATGAAAGATACCAAAAACCGACAAGAGATGCATTTTGTGAAAGAGCTAGCTCTGTCACTAAAATTTTTAAAGAACTGAAAAATCAAATATTAAAAAACAAATTACAAAATTTAAATACAACACAATTTTTAATGCTTTTTTTTTTTTAACAAGCATCATGTATTATAAAAATTTGATTATGACAATATTTCATTTCAAATTTGAAAAAAAAAAAAAAAAAAATCTTCTACAAACAATTTTGGCCTTTGGTAAGTCTTTATTGTGAACAATACAAATTTTCTTTAAGATTCATTTAAAAAATTTAAGGCAATTAATTTAAAAAACTTAAGTAACTTGCCTACATTTTTAAGATTACAAGTGCAATAATCACATTTATTTTCAAAATCTTCAAAGAAGTTTGGTATAAAAAAAATATTTTTATTTGTAAAGTTTTGAGATTTTTATTATTTTAAAATCTAATAAATCTGAGGAAAAATCTGATGTTTTTGTTATAGACATAAAATATTAAACAAATTTTAATAATAATAATTTTTTTTAACCTGGAAATTATTTACATAAAAATTATGAAGTGTTGAGTTACAAGTGTTTTTAGACAAGCTTAAATCCCAAATGAATCACGCTAAAGAAAAATTACATGAATATAATTGATAATTTTTGAATTTTTAGGTATCTTATACACTGTATAATAGTATAAATGAATAAATCTCAATTTTGATAAATTCATTTATAACTATTAAACTCAGTATATTGCTTTTTGTATAACACAGCATGATAGACTCAATGCACAAAAAAAGATAATCTTACTTCTTTTATTTTGAGAAACTCAGGAAGATAGCGGATGAAAAACAACCCTGACATTTCATTATGTTTTCTTGAATGTATATGTTGAACAAGGCTATTTTGTTGTGATCTATTTATTCCTACCTCACGTTTGGTGGGTAATGCAGAGTTGCTGTTGATGGTCAGGGCAAGAAACACTCCCACAAGGATTTGGAACAGAATAATCTTCTTCATGATTGCTTTGTGCCTGCAAAGGAATAAATCATTTATAAGTTTATTGCAATCTAAACTGAAACTTTTTTATCAAAGCTATAGCAAAAATTCTGTCAAATTGCAAATAAGATATATTCAATAAAATGATCTATTTATGAAATTATATAATCTGATAAAGATGTTAGCTTTTATTAGAATAAAATCAATTTATGATAAGAAACAATGTAACTTCCTTTATGAATTATATCAAAGAATTCAAAATATAATAAAATCAAAAACATATATATTTATTTTTAAACATATATGCTTTAGCATATAGCTTTTTTTTTGTACATATAATAAAAGCATATAGCTTTTTATTTTTAAATATAATAAAATATAACATTATCATATATTTATTTTTTTTCTATATATTCCTATTTTAATATAGATATTCATTAAATTAATAAAATTTGAAAAATTAATAAAAATTTGGAAAAACATTGCACTACTGATATTTTTGAGCAGAGTTAAATGTGATATGAAATTTAATGAATTTTTTAAAAATTGTTGGTTAAAATTAATATATTAAAAATATATATAATTAAAACAACTGAAAATAGTTAAGAATTTAAATTATATGCAACATGGCGCATTGCATAATAGTTATTCTAATTTCAATATACAAAATAATTAGGTTATTTTCCCAAATAATAAGGATTTCATTTAATACAGATAACATTGAAAATTAACTAATTATTTAATTAAAATTATGATGGTAAATATTCTTTCAAAATTATAAAACAATGCATGGTATGCAAATAATGAATTTCAAATCTTACGTGTCAAAAAAGGCGCACAACAGATTAATTACATCACAGTTATCGCAGAACAGAGAGCAAATCTTTCAGAGTATCAAACAGAAATGAGACCCAAAGCTATTAGCAAATCGCAAATCGATGTTGACAAATCAACTATCATTAATTGCGATTCGAATCAGCCTGAATATAAACATCTGGTCTTTATCGGGTTGATTCGGTTTTGCAGCCATAGTCACGCCTGATTAGATAAACCCTTTATCTATGCGGAGAAAGTTGAAGATCGAAAGACGCTTAAACAGACGCGGAGATGCTTGTTGATGTTTACACAAGTGTCATGTGACTTCCAGCGGTGACGCAATGTCATGCGCAATGCGGCAAATTACATCGCCTGATTCACGACGTAATGAGTTCCTGCGAATGAGTCGAGCCCCTAAATTTATCTATGAATGACCTCTTTATCGACTTTGACCTTAAATACTGTCACTTTCATTTAAAGCGGTACTTGTATCACATGGTAACGATCAAATCAACCTGATTCTTTTCCATTAACAGACTACTTGCGTTATAAATCTTATTTCGTTGCAGAAATAATTAAATTAGAAGGTTAATTTAATTAAAATTGACACACTTTTTTTGTTGTAGAGGATAATTGTTTTTTATTCTTATCAAAAGTGTAATTTAGTGACTCGGAAGAGAACAGTTACTAGTTATTATATTAATTAATAATGTGTACAGTATATCTAAAATTTAATTCAGAAATTTTAGAATAATATACTTGAAACTTGAAAGTTTTCCGTTCAGTTTCAGTAGCAATGAAAAAAAAAATTGTTTTGTATTTTAATTTGTTAATATTTGAGATGGAATGATATGAATACTGTGATATTTTAAAATAAATATGAATGCATGTAGAGACAAAGTTCTTTTCATTAGTGCTAATACTTTAAATATTTCATGTGAAAACTTTCTTCAATATGTATATTTTTACACGAATGCAATCATTTCAGAATTTTTATGTTCAGTAAAAAAGTTTAATAAATTTTTTTGCTTTCAGTAAAAAGAACAAAAAATAGCTTTAAATAATTTTAAAATTTCTTGTTAAAAAAAAAAAAAAAAAAATGCCATCTAATGCTAAGAAATAATAATAATATAGTAATATTAATGTCTTTTATTCTAATTTATATGTACATAAATATTTATATTTTTTTATATATATATATATATATACGCAAATATCTATGCCGTTTTCCAGTTCTTGCCATACTCGTGACAGAATATTATGTATTAAGGATTCGAATGTTTTAGTTATCCGCTGTTTCAGTTACATAAGTCCTGGGGAAATGCAGGCACGAATATTTGTCTTTAACAAAACCTCATAGAGATTAACTATCACAAGGAGTTAGACCTGGCGATCTCGGTGGCCAACAACGTACTGATGTACATTTTTATGCAATGTGGGGAGCACCTTCTTGATGCAGCATGAAGCGGAAGACTGCTTCCTCCAACAGAGGAAACGACCCCTTTGATGCATATATTGGTAAATGCAAAAAAAAAAAAAAAAAAAAAAAAACTATTTCGAAATGCCGCAGAAAACGCTCCCCCTTTGGAGAATCACACCGATGTTTCATTACATCATTTGGATTTTCTGTGCCCCCAAAATGTTGGTGGTTCTCAAAGATCTTAGAAGATTTCCAGGTGGGCCCTGTAATATTCTAGAGAAATATGTGTTCAGTTATAAAATTAAATATAGTTACTCTTTTTATCAATTTTCTTGTTCAAAGGCAGCTTTCATTATACTACCGTGTTCAAAAAGTAAGACCAAATTTTTTTTTCAAAAATTCTTTATTTATTCTTCCAAATTTATTTCATCGCCTTCAAAGTAATCCCCTCCGGACATAATGCACTTATTCCAAGTTTTTTCCAATCCTCAATGCATGCTAAAAATAATCGGCAGGATGACCTTCAAAGCACAAAACATCTAACAATGGCACAAACATGGATGGAACAAAACATATTTTAAAAATAGAATTTTGAAATTCCAACATCATCAGCAAGGTCTCTAATTGTAAATCGATGGTCGTCAGATACCAAATCTTTACTTTTTGGTTCAAATCTTTAGTTTCGTCGATTGAGGTTTGTGGTCGACCAGAGGACTCTTCGTCTTCAACGCGTTCTCTGCCTTCTTTGAACTGTTTATGCCGCTTCTAAACATTTCTTTCCGATATAGGAATGCTCACCGAATGCCTTCTGCAGCATTTTATACGTTTCTGCAAGCAAAAATTTAATGGAAGTTCTCAATTAATTCAGCCATTTCAAAAATCGCCGGAATCAGTTTTAGCGTCTCACAAAATAGCACTAATAAATATTTTGACAACACTAACAAATCAACACTAATAAATATTTTTGATACAACAAATATTTTGACAAACACTAATAAATATTTTGACATGAACTTTCACAAAGATGTCAAGGACAGTGCCAACAACCTAGAAAAGAAAAAAAAAAAAATTGAAATTCCATATTCCTGGGAAATTTAAATTGAAAATTGGTTTTACTTTTTGGGCACAGTAGTAAAACAACTAACGTTATAGATTGCTTTTTTTCCTCTGTTCTCATAAAAAGTAACCAAATAACAATAATGCTCCAAAGAAGGTTTTTCTACTAAGAGAGGCTACTAATGCTAACTTCCATGGTTGGCTACAAGAAAGCTAGCATTTTATGTGTTTTCAATATTAAAAAAAAATTCCATTTCAACCTTTTGAGACTCCGCCGAATCTAAGATGTAGTTTGGGAGTTGACCTCCTAAATATATTAGAGCATTATTAGCGGATGCTTATTTGTTAGAAATCGGCTTACAGTGTGCCTACAATTATTTGTTGTTTCTGTTTTTTATCCCACTTGGAAGATATCTAATCTAGACCAAAGCCCACGAACCCGTATGGACTCATGGTTAAAGGGGAAGGAAGCAGCTTCTGTTGTGAAGGAGTACCCGCAGGTAGAAGTCTGACTTTGCTACGTGATTCTCTACAGTCATATGAGACCGGGCCCTACGGCTTAAAGTGGATTCCGAACCACTACAAACATCCATGGCACCGCCGGAACTCGAACACGACACCTGTGGTACCGAGCGCCAGAGCGTTAGCCACTGACCCTTCAGGCCCAACACAGGCCAATTATTTGTAAGTTTTCTAAATGGTCACCGACTTCAAAAATTTGAGAACCACTGCTCTAGATAAAAATTTAAACGATTAAAATATAAACGATAACAATTTAAACGATTAAAATTAAAGTACAATTTAAACGTTCATATATGTGTTTAGTATTGAAATAAAAAACTGATCAGTTAAGATTTGAAATTCTTGTATTTAAAAAAGAAACGCAGCGCGAGAATGCGATAAGCAGGTCAACAAATGCCCGAGACTTTAAAAACATGAAAAACAAAAAAGTTCTGAAAGCGAACGGCATTGGACGAGATCGGTCAACAAATGCCCGAGAGTGTAGAAAGTGTCGATCTATCGAATACCGGATTAAGGAGCGCTTACTGTACCTTAGAAACACATGTGATTTTAAAAAATAGATGTATGAGAAAAAAAGTAATAAATAAGATTAAAAAAATAATTATAAAAAAGTATAAAAGTATGAAGGGCCTGAAGTACGAGTGACTACCGCTCTGGCGCTCGGGGCCCCAGGTTTCGGGTTCGAGTCCCGATGGTGCCATTCCTGTTTGTAGTGGTTCGAATCCACTTTAAACCGTAGGTCCTGGTCTCATTTGACCGTTGGGCGTACGGCTGGCAATCCTACCCCGTAAAAGAGAAAACATCTACTGTCAGAAATCTGTCTGTAGACAGATAGCCTTTGGTCGTGGGATGTTGCGCCACTGATGATTAATGATGATAAAGTATGAAGGCAGTAACTGTGTCATTACTTAAATTAATTAATTTTATTTTTTAATTTTATTCGATTCAGGATTTCAGTATTTAGAAATTAGAAAACAGAAACCGATTCAATATCTAATATGATGTGATCGTTGTAGAAAACACGTGCATCCACTACAGTGAATGTTCTCATGAAAAACAAACATCATTGCGAATTTTTAATAATTTTTTTATACATTTAACAATATATTTTATTTTTATTTATTATACTAAAAATACACTCAAGGGCCAAAACATTATGACCACCCCTACATTTGGCAATGAACTCGCCTGGATGACGTGAAAGGCACGTGATCAGGTGGAAGTGGTATTTAATTGGTATTAAGTGGTGGTATTAATCCATGCCAAGGCGGGTTGAAGCTGTGTTGCGCGCCAAAGGTGGGCCAACTCGTTATTGACAGGTGATCATAATGTTTTGGCTCTTGAGTGTACATCCCATCACATTTTTAAATTTATTTATTTAATTTTATTTCATGGTTTTAAGACGAGGTTTTATAGCTGTCGCCTTACTGACAAAAAAAAAAAGGATCGGTGGGTAAAAAAAAAAAGTCTGAGAACCACTGATCTAAATGAAAATATAAATAATATAAACAATTTTTTAAAAATAAAAGGTCATTTTTCTAATTCAAGAAATTCCTTTAAAAATGACTCATTACCATTTTTATTGAATTCCATCATTACTTAATGATCAGCTTTTTTTTTGCTCAGATAACTGTGCTTTTGTGTATGATCAGGCACATTAACTGCTTAATATTGCTCATACGCATATGTATTAAAAGCTTCACATACAATGTACTTGTATAAAGTAGGAAAAACTTCAGTTTTTTATATTCTTTGATTCAGTTAAATTTGTCTCGCTCGTTAAATGATCGAATACTAATTTTTGCATATAATTTTGATTAAATTCTTCAGGGACGACTTTTTATATATGGGGAAAAAAGAGTTAATCTTTTGTTTTATTACTATTTATTCATTTTACATTACTAGTAATTAAAAAAGAAACTGGAGAAAAAGAATAAAAAACGCAAAAAGAATACAAAAATTATAACATCCACATTTGTGGCTACTAAGTAATTTATAATAGTAATTTATAAGTGAAATGATTTCATACATTACTGGCATAAAATTATTCATAAACTAAGCAGGACCCTGATGGCTAAGTGAGTAGTGATCTGGTTTTCGGTGCCACAGGTTTCGGATTCGAGTCTCAACGGGACCGACGATGTTGTAGTGATTTGGAATCCACTTTAAACCATATGTTCCGGTCTAATATGATTACTACTACACCCACACCATATTATTGTGCCTAGACCTGAGTTTCCCCTATTGAATTTGGGAATGGTGTGGGTCAGAAGTCTGATTGGGCTCTGTGACGCTCGACAGTCATATGAGACCGGGACCTACGGCTTAAAGTGGATTCCGAAACACTACCATTGCATTTCCAGGACACGAACCCGAAACCTGTAGCACTACGCACTAGACACTCGGCCATCCAGGCCCTGGTCTAATATGACTGTAGAACGAAGGACTGTCAACCCGACCCGTTAATAGATAACATGCCAGTAGGCAGACGGCCTTGACACACCATGGGGGGTGTTGCGCAAAATGAAGAAGAAGTGACTAAATATATTTAATAGACCTGTTTAATAGTTGTTATTTTTATAAGATATTAACGATTTTTCCAAAATTCTCTAACAACACTGACAGTCCAAATACTAATTTACACTATTTTCATATTCCGATCAATGCCGTTGTCAGTGCAGCCAAACCGTAAGATTTGTATTGTTCTTGTTGATATATTTTGTAGTAAATAATTTATTGTCCAATTTTTATTCTTTTATTAATGATAGTGATTATAATTATAAAAAAAATTGTTGTGTTGTTGTGACTAATCCTCAAGTGTCCGGCAGCACGGGGACAGATACCACGAGTATTCTATTTATGGATAGGGGGCGGAGGGGGGGACTGCTTCTGTTGTGATGGAGCATCAGTAGGTAGAAGTCTGACTTGGCTCCGAGTTGCTGAAGGAGGGCAGTGCCTCCTGTGAGGACTTTTAGGGGCAACTACCTCCCGTATTTGCGTATCGATGGGTAAAAACCCGGAAAACTCCTGCCAGGTAGTTCAACTCACGAGGCAAGAGGCTGAACATCCCAAACGTCATCGAGTTTCCTCATTTTTCGAAACAGTGTCTACAACCGCCAGCGGATGGATGATGATGAATGAAGTGGTATATGGGGATGTGAAGCAACAAAACCGCCAGCGGATGGAACCTCAGCACTAATGCTCATCAACAGCGCACGGTTCAGGCCACTCAGCACTAATGTCAACAGCGCACGTTGCCAAGTCAAGAGTAGGGAGCAAATAGGTTTTTCGAATCAAAACTTTTTGGTCCGAAACACGACATGCGATACGAACCAAAAACCTATGCTGGGAAATGAGCTTGTAGAATTTGCAGATCGGAATGATCTTTCGTTGGGTTCGAGCCCTCCCCTACCCCTGACGCCATCACCGGAAGTTTTCCCAAAACATATTTTCGTGGATGTCACCAAGCCCATACCATAACAACATCGTTTTAAACATGAAGGAAAAAAAAAACTATAGAGATTAGTATTTGTTGATATGAGTTATTGGCAAAGATTTCCTGACAGTTAAAAAAAAACAAAGCATTCTCGAAATAAAATGATTTCGCAGACCAGATCGCTAGATAAGGCGATAGCTTGATAAATAAACGAACGATAATTTCAAATAAATAAATGCAGTCACCGAAAGTAATTGTAAAACTGAAAGTGAAGCCTGATGCAATTAGAAGTGCTATCTTATCTGGCAAACATAAAGCACTTGAAAATAAATGATGATTCATTTGAACAAAGGGTTTTTTAAACAGTGTGTTTACAATAAATATTTTTGACATGAAAGTGAAAACACTCTTATATATTTTCGCTTTCATATTCGTCATCACTTTCTTTGAATAACATGGCCTCGATTCATTGCTGTTGCTATGGCAACATTCCTACTTTACAAAAAAAGTCCACCTCTTTCCCTTCTTACACACACTTCTTCTTCAATGTCGAGTCAAGGCCGTCTTGCTTATTGACAGATTTCGAAATGGGAGATGTTTCTTTTTCACTGAGTAGAGCTGTCCGCCCTACGCGCAACGCTCTACAGTCATATTAAACCGGGATGTGCAGTTTAAAGTGGTTTATGAATCACTGTAAACATCCATGGTGAGGAGAATGAATGTTGTTGAGCATATCTTCCCACCTGAACGCGTGACTGGCCACCACTCCACACTATGCGTTGGTGCGTGATTGGCTCTTTAGTGTTGTTGTTATGTTGTTGTTACTTATCCCACTTGGTAGATATCTAATCTAGACCAAGCCCACGAACCCGTATGGACTCATGGTTGATGGGGAAGGAAGCAGCTTCTGTTGTGATGGAGCACCCGTAGATGGAAGTCTAACTTTTTTGCTCCGTAATACTCTTACAGTCATAGGAGACCGGAACCTACGGCAAAAGTGGATTCCGAACCACTACAAACATCCATGGCACCGCCGGGACTCGAACCCGAAATCTGTGGTACCGAGCGCCACAGCGCTGGCCACTCGACCATTCAGGCCCTCTTTAGCGTTGACGCCATATCACTAGTTAGCGCGACATCGGTTATGAAAGTCTTAAATGAATATAAATGGGAAATGCATAATTCAGATTTTAATTTTTTTCTAATTAGAAATAAAAAAAAGTAAAAAAGCTACTTCAATTCTAATTTAATTTAAATTTTGAAATCGCAATTAATATATTATTTTTTAAATATTTAATCAAATCGAGCGAAACTGATTTTATTTGGTGGTAATGAAATTACAGTACTGTTAATAATAAACGTTAAAAACCGTAAGAGACGAAGGATATGGAAAGAAGTTGTTGAAAAATGTAAGAATTTGTCTGTCCTGAATAAGAAAATGGAACAAGTGTCTGTTTGTTTCCTCTTTTGGAAAAGGAAAACGTACAACTCCAGCACTACACACTTCAAATCTTTCAGACAGAATCTCAAGTATCCTGAGCACTACTTAAAATTTTTGTAGCATTAAAACTACAGAAATTTTTTATAGTTCATTATGCTAAGAAAAAGGAAAAAAATGTAATTCATTGGAATCGCGGTAGAATAATTACGACATTGATAATAATTTATAGGAAATTTAAAAATCACTTGTTAAATACAAATGGTTAAACCTTGTTAAATGACTGTAACAATTTTCTTTTTTTCAGTTATTTTTTATTTTTTGGATATTAAGGCCAGCGCTGCACTGACGTTACTCACTTTGCATTACCCAGGGGGCGCGTGTAACTTGATGAAAAGCCACGGACGCAGTAACAAAATACGCAACAACACGAAATAATACCGGGACCTACGGTTTAAAGTGGATTCAACACTAACAAACATCCATGGCACCGCTGGGACTCGAGCCACTAAAAAGTGTTACCGAGCGCCAGAGCGCAGCCACTCGGCCATTCAGGACCATGACTGTAATATAATGCATTGAATTTATTAGTTACTTAAAGAACTTAGTAAATTTACTGTTCGTTATTCGTAAATAAATAAATAAAATTGATTATAGATAACTTTGAAAGTTTTTCGTATGTAGCCTAGGGTCAAATGCTATGCCAAGCGGTCAATGAGTGAGTGCATACTCTCCTTGGCCAGTTTGTGTATCCCTAACTTACGGCCTTTCATATCAGTCCAGTGGGGCCTCAAGGCTAGCGTTGTGGCGCTCGGTGCCACAGGGTCCGAGTTCTGGCAGTGCCATGGATGTTTGTAGTGGTTCGGAATCCACTTTAAGCTGTAGATTCCAATCTCATATGGCCCAATCAGACTTCTCACTCACATCATTCCTAAACTATATAGATCTCGAATTGAGTGATTTGCTTTAAAACGGTAATGATATATAATAGCTTTTTTTTATTTGTTCTACTTTTACACGTACAAACTCACACTGAGAAATTTGAATTTAACTGTAAATAACTAAGCGAAAAATAATATTTTACTATTTTTAAGAAAAACAACTTTTATATTGGGCCTGAATGGCTGGGGGGATAGCGCCTTGGTTCAGTGCCACAGATTTCGGGTTTTCGATTCCCGGTAGTGGTTCGCTGTTTGTAGTGGTTCGGAATTCACTTTAAGCCGTAGGTCCCGGTCTAATAAGACTGTAGAGCTTTTGGGCTGGCAACCCTATACCGTAAAAAGTCAGCGACTCAGAGCCAAGTCAAACTTCTACCCACGGGGTCTTCCTCACAACAGAAGCTGGCCCCTTTTCCTTCAGCCATGAGTGGATACTGGTTCGTTGGTTTGGTGTAGATATCTACCAAGTGGGAAAATTTTTTGATTTGTTTGGTTTGTCTCTCTACTGTCATCTTGTGCACACGAGGGCTAAATAGATCAGGATCTACAGTTTAAAGTGATTTCCGAACCACTAACAAACATCTATGCCACCGCCAGGATTCGAACCTGAAGCTTGTGACACCAAAGGCGTTAGCCTGTTGACCATCTGGTCGCACCAAGTGGGATGAGAAACAACACTTTTATATTTGTTTTTGGTATATAAAATAATGACTTCTTTTTTTTTTTTTTTTTTTTTTCAGACATGTGCAAGCAAATAAAATAAATGTCTGAACCAAGAGTAGAAAGATGGTCGTAACTGTAACAGAGATTTCTTTGACTTGCTCACGTACTATGGTGGCGAATCTCATGTTAGGAGACCAAGGGTTCCTCACCCTCAAACCAAATGCTACAGTAAATAAAATTTTACTGTAATATCACGCATTCCATTCTTTGTTTACATTATACTTAATTTTCATTGCACATAAAAAAAAACAATAAGCAGACGACAAATAAATCCCAAAGTGTCAGTCATACTTATGACAGGTATGCGGTCTTTAAAAGGCTGTAAAGAAAAAAAGAAAAGAAAAGAAATAACCTATTTTTGTTATCAAGAATCGATCGATTTATCGTCTTCGTAGCAGCTCCATCTCAAAGAATTCCGAACAGTTGCGGAATAGAAGATAATTTAAGCTCGATTTCACAATGGAGTGTGTGATGATTGTGGTGGAGGGTCGAATACGCAGTTAGATTTGTAGAGTCAATAAAATGTCTTTAGAGAAGGAGACGTAAATCTTGCAGAAATAACACATTTTGATGTTTTCTGAAACTGTAGAATGAGGAAAAAAAAAAAGTCTTTCGTCACGTATAATTCAAAGTTTAAAGCATGAAAGTTTCTAACATACATACATTTCATTTCTTTATCTATATGAAAATGATCTTTATTTATATGAAATATATATATGAAAATGGATGCGTGTTTATATTCCAGCAAAACTTGAAAAACTACCACACTTCGAAGACCAAATTTTTTTCCTCTGAATTCATTACTTTTATATTTGAAGCGTTGCTAAATAAAATTACGAGATAAATTTTACTGAAATTTAAAATGTTATTTTAACCCTTTATTGAACATGACATAATTATCACGGTTATTTTATTGCTGCCTGATGGCCGAGTGGCTAGGGCTCCATAGGTTTTGGATTCGAGTCCCGGCGATGCCATAGCTGTTTGTAGTGGTTCGGAATCCACTTTCAGCCTTAGGTTTTGGTTTACTATGAGCGTTTTGAGGGTAGTGTTACTTGCGTCCCTAGCATATCTTCAAGCTACACGTGCCTCCTGGGTAGTACTAAATGAGTAATGTCGTTGCAGCTCTTGATTATGGCATAAAAGATTGTCTATGTATTGCCAGCTGTATTAGAAAAAAAGTTGATTTCGAACCACTACAAGCATCCATGGCACCACCGGGACTCGAACTCGAAACTTGTGGTACCGAGCGCCAGAGCGTTAGCTACTCGGTCATCAGTCTTCTAACAACATATAAAACCAGCAATCAAATCAGTTGGTTTATCATGCAAATTGTGTTTCATATTAATCCTTTACACACACACACACACACACACACACACACACACACACACACACACACACACACACACACACAAAAACAATATTAGAAATATTATTTTTTTAATAATAAAGATATGAACTAAATTTTAATTAAAAGTAAAAAATCCATGAAAAATTTCATGAAAAATGCTATTTGGAATTTCTTTTTAAATAGCGTTTCCCATATTTATTTATGTAGTGTGCAGGTTGAAAAACCATATTGTAACTGGGTGCGGTTGGGTTGAAAGACTTAAGGCACAGGTTTGAGAACTCACAGCTTTATTTACATACGCAAAAAAGCACCACAATATTTAACACAGAATTTGAAGTAAAGGACATGTAATTATAGCTTCGTGGAAGGACTGCCCTTTGAGCAGGAACTCTCGGATAAATGCAGAGTGTATAAAATATATATTCTGCCTGTCCGGGTGAGAGTCTGTATACCAATAAGTACGCAGGGTTGCGCTAAAGATATTTACCTGTCTGAGTGAGAGACTGTAGACCAACTAAACATTTCTCAGTGGGAGTGTACGGATGCATTTACTCCTCTCAGGTGAGAGTCACGAATCCAATTGACCGATTCTCCTGACCGCTACAGTAGGCGGTGCTCTTGCCAGTGTGTAAAAGGAAGTATGGTTAAAATTCTAAATTATCAGGCTGATAATACATAAATATACTTAATGTATTGTTAAGGGAAGAAATGGGAATGCTTAGAAAATGCAAAATGTAAAAAAGGAATTTCATATCTCGATAATAATACAGCATTTGAAGCAAACAAACAAGCAAAATATGAATATAAAAGAATGCAAACACAAAAACATCAAAACGAGAAACAAAAGAAAAAGAACACAAAAACATCACTAAAAGAACATCACGAACACAAAAACATCAAACAACAACTAAAAACAAATTCTCAATTATGTGCACTCAAGTAAACTTAAATTGCTTTACAATGAAGGCAGTACAATAGAATGAAATTTTATTACAAGTATTTATGAAATTGTTAATTTATGAATATCATGTAAGGAATGAAAGCAAACGAATTTCATTTTTTATTTTATTGATAACTTTCTGTGAAACAAGGCTTTCTTCAAATGACAACAGGCCAAAAAAAAAAAAAAAAGGCTTACTTGTGGAAAAACCCATCAACACAATTGAAATGAACGCTGTGGGAAGTGTCTGTAAAAAGAATTGAGCCATATCTTAACAAGTAATTACAAGTATAAGTTTTTATCTATTTAGAAAGTTATTGGTAGATCCATGAGTATGTCGTAAGGGGGAGGAATTATGATAAACGTACGTACTGATTGTCCAATTTTCGATGGAAGTTTTGTTACCGATTGATTGGTTTGTCCCTCTACGGTCATTTTGTGCACGCTATAGGCTAATTAAACAGAGACATACAGTTTAAACTGGATTCCGAACCATTCATAAATATCCATATGAGGCCTGATGGCCGAGTGGCTAACGCTCTGGAGCTCGGTACGACAGGTTTCGGGTTCAAATCTCGGTGGTGCCATGGATGTTTGTAGTGGTCCGGAATCCACTTTAAACCACAGGTTCCGGTCTAATATGACCGTAGAGAGTTGTATGGGTAGTGTGACTCGCGTTCGTAGCATATCTTCAAGCCTAAGTGCCCCTGGGTAGTGATAAATGAATGTTTCGTCGGTGCATCCCACTCTGGGCTGCTCACAGGGAAATGCTCAATACTTCCCAGTCCTCGACGTTATTTAAAAAAAATGAAAAGACATCCATTCCACCGCCAGGATTAGAACTTGAAATGCCTGTGGTACCAAAGGTCAGAGGGGGTAGCCAATTGGCCGTCAGACTGCTTTTGTTACCGAAGATGGCTATCTTCAGCAAATAATCCCTCGTGACGTGCGGATATTCCGAGAAACTTCTAGAAGGTGAATATATCATAAGACTGGGGGAAACGCCTTTCCATACGACTCTATCCGCGGGAAAACCCCACATTTGAAAAACCTGCTCAATGAGTAAGGGAACTCTTACCTCAATAATAAAAAAGAAAATAATAATAACACAGAAGTTGCTAAGCAACCACTGCAGTCGTGGTCATATCCTTCACTTTAGAGCATCTGTTTGTTGTTTTCTCCGTTGGACAAACAAGCATTTGTACCATCGTACATTTTCTAAGAAGTTTTTTTTTTTATTTTGTTTGATTCCATACTGTATGTGTTCTATGTGTTTTATTTATTATTTATTATTATTATTATTATTTTTGCGACACTATGCTTTCTACATCAAGTAAAAATTAGTTGAATATATTACAGGTGACTTTTTGTGGAGTTACCGGTGTTCTAAACTTAAAAAAAAATTTTCTTAAGTTTTTTCCGTAATCTGATTGTATACTGGTGCACAAAACTTTAAAAAAGTTGTTGGGCTTTGTCCGTATTCTGATTTCTTGTGTACTGGTGTGCAACCATACCCCCCCCCCAAAAAAAAAATGCTTAGGTTTTGCCTGTAATCTGATTTCTTGTGTATTGGTGTGCAAAACGTAAAAAAAAGTTTCTTAAGTTTTGTCTGTAATTTGATTTCTTGTATACTGGTGTGTAAAACGCAAAAAAAAAAAAAAAAAAATAAAACGCTTAGGTTTTGCCTGTAATCTGATTTCTTGTGTATTAGTATGCAAAACCTAAAAATAGTTGCTTAAGTTTTGTCTGTTATTTGATTTCCTGTATACTGGTGCTCAAAACGAAGAAAAAAAAATGCGTAGGTTTTGCCTGTAATCTGATTTCTTGTGTATTAGTGTGCAAAACGTAGAAGAAAGTTTCTTAAGTTTTGTCTGTAATTTGATTTCTTGTATACTGGTGTGTAAAACGCAAAACAAAATGCTTAGGTTTTGCCTGTAATCTGATTTCTTGTGTATTAGTATGCAAAACCTATAAAAAATAGTTGCTTAGGTATCGTCCGTTATTTGATTTCCTGTGTACTGGTGCTCAAAACGAAAAAAAAAGTTGCTTAGGTTTTGCCTGTAATCTGATTTCTTAGTATGCAAAACCTAAAAAATATTAGGTATCATCCGTTATATGATTTGCAACTGGTGCTCAAAAAAGAAAAAAAGTTTCTTAGGTTTTGTCTGTAATTTGATTTCTTTGTATACAAAACGTATAAAAGTTTCTTAAGTTTTGTCTGTAAAAACTGGTGCAAAAAAAAAAAAAAAACAAAATGCTTAGGTTTTGCCTGTAATCTGATTTCTTGTGTATTAGTATGCAAAACCTGAAAAAATAGTTTCTTAGGTTTCGTCCGTTATTTGATTTCCTGTATACTGGTGCTCAAAACGCAAAAAAAAAAAAAAAAAAAAAAGTTGCGTAGGTTTTGCCTGTAATTTGATTTCTTGTGTATTGGTGTGCAAAACGTAAAAAAAGTTTCTTAAGTTTTGTCTGTAATTTGATTTCTTGTATACTGGTGTGTAAAACGCAAAATAAAATGCTTAGGTTTTGCCTGTAATCTGATTTCTTGTGTACTAGTATGCAAAACCTAAAAAAATAGTTTTTTGCTTAGGTATCGTCCGCCTGTATCTGATTTCTTGTGTATTGGTGCTCAAAACGAAGCAAAAAAAATGCGTAGGTTTTGCCTGTAATCTGATTTCTTGTGTATTGGTGTGCAAAACGTAAAAAAAGTTTCTTAAGTTTTGTCTGTAATTTGATTTCTTGTATACTGGTGTGTAAAACGCAAAACAAAACGCTTAGGTTTTGCCTGTAATCTGATTTCTTGTGTACTAGTATGCAAAACCTGAAAAAAATAGTTGCTTAGGTATCGTCCGTTATCTGATTTCCTGTGTACTGGTGCTCAAAACGAAGAAAAAAAAAGTTGCTTAGGTTTTGCCGTAATCTGATTTTTTTGTACTGGCATGCAAAATTAAAAAAATAGTTACTTAGGGTTTGCCCGCAATCTGATTTCTTGTATAATGATGTGTAAAACGTAAAAAAAAGTTGCTTAAGTTTTTGCACACCAGCTCAATATTTTTTAATACACTGCGCCCTAATTTGCAAGTAACGAGTAGGAGAATGGAATCCTGTAAGTAATGGAGATAAAGGATTTCGATTGCTTACAAGGTGAAAATCAATATTTAGATAATTGTTAATTAATATAAAGCATGAAAATAAGTGACGAAAAAATTTTCTTTTATAAGTAAGAATATGAAAGTATATGTAGACATAGAGTTAGTTACAGACTTTTACGTTTCATAAATTTTAAACCAAAAATGACATAGAAGTGTAGTGTATTAAAAAAACATTGGGTGATTTAAAAATAGTTTAAATTAATATGCTCATGCCTTAGTCACAAGATATTAAGAGCAAAATAATAATTAATAAGTAATAATAAAGTAGCTAATATTGTTTCATTGAAAATAATGTGTTTAATACATTTGTTTCATATAAGACAAAACTAAAAGCCTTCATTTCTATTAGGTGATAACTTTTAAAATACTTTGTTATACATACATTTCAGCAGCAATTCTCAACGAAGTACTTTTCAAACATGAATAGAGAATACGTACGTGTTTTATTAGACCCTAAGAGCCTTCACTTCAAACAGAACACGATATTACCTTGTAATAAAAATTCATAATAAAATATGCCTTGCAGTAACATCTGGTAAAAGGGACATGATGGCTCGGTCTACAATATGCTAATACTTGACGAAGTCCGTTTATCAGTTTTTTCACCTGCCTTCAAAGCTTTATCCTGTCCTTATATAAGATGTCTCTAAATGTCTGGCAAAAAAACAAAGACAATGAAATAAGATGACCGAGTATAGACCGAAATAAATTGATTTTGTAGTACAACGTGCTTGAGGAATTAACACATACAAGTGTTTAAGTAAAATATGGACAATAACCTAAGTAAGAAAGGCAGGCAGAATGAAAAAGAACAAACGTTTTTATAACTAAACTTTTTACGACTGGGGCTCGAAAGGATGACCATTCTACAATGGATGCGCATGGAATGTCGTAATATTAGAAATAATGTCACGTGATTTTCCAACAGCAACTGTCACGCTGGCCACTAGATCTAGAATTTCCGCAGATAATTCTTTTAACATGCGCATAAAAAAAAAAAAAACCTCCATGTGTCGTGTCGAACGTATTATCTAGAGTTAAATGTATTATTTAAATCAGATTTCTACATTGTCCCATTATATATTTTTTTGTCCGTATAGAATTGTATTACTCTTTAAAGCGTTCTGATTTATAATTTATTCTCTCCCTCTCTCTCTCTCTAATATATCTATATATATATAGGATGATTATAATTAAAGTCATACTTTCAAAATGCTGTAAAAAAAAAAGAATCAATCGTCACAATGAGTTCAAATTTGAAAAAGGGTGAAAAGAAAATATTTGAAGAAGGGGGAAATGGTATGGCACAAAAAAAAAAAAAAAAAAATGAAAAATAAGTTCAACCAATTTTCAAATCCAATTTGGTATGACTTTGCGAGGTGGATGGGCTCTCCACTAATTGACTTGGAATTTTTTCAGTCAAAGAACCGAAACAATCAAGTACATTGAACACTACAGTTGGTTTAATGTGCAACTCATGCTAAATGCGTTGTCATTACGACTTACAATATCACTGGCCCTTCTTCAAGCATCTTAAGTTCAAAGTTGAACTCACTGGGACGATTGGTTCTTTTTGTTTTACAGCATTTTGAAAATGGGACTTTTTATAATCACCCTGTATATATATATATATATATATATATATATTTAATTAAATAAAATTGCAATTGTATTTATTTACGTATTATTATTATGTAATTGTATTTGTATTTATTGTATGCCCATTGTATTTATTATTATGTAAAAATTTCCATTACCTGGGTAAGGAAATGGAAAATTTTTGGACAAGTCTGTCTGTGTGGTCTGTATTACAAAGGAACTATAATAGTTCTACCCTTTGAGGTCTTTATGGTCCCAATTATCTAATTAGCTTTTCTCTATCCAATTCCTCTTTGTCGATAAAAATGTTACACTGATCGCTGCTTTAAAAAAAGTAGTAAAAGACAAGACTGGTTTAATGCTCGAAATCTTTACAGCAGGGATTGCTTGCAGAGATTGAAGTTTCAACGTGAGATTCAGGTGACCTTCCGCCTGGGACTAATGCAAATATTTCCCCTCAAACCCATGCCTGTGTTGAGGCGGTCCCCAGATACAGAATCTAACCAATGAAGCCAATTGAAATGGGGTATAGAGAAAGAACTGTGAGATGGATATTCGGTGACTGATTGGTTTGGTTTGTCGCTCTGCGGTCAGTTTAGGCAGGAACCTACTGTTTAACCTGGAACTCGAACCACTGACAAGCATCCACGGCCCGGATTCGAACCTGAAGCCTGTGGTACCAAAGGCCAGAGCGCTAGCCACTTGGCCCCCAGGCCGCTATTCGGTGACTTAGGGAGGAGTGATCGAGAAGTGTGAAGGGAGTGAGAGTGAGATGTAAAGAGAAAGGAGGTGCTCTCCGTCATGGAAGTACTGTAACTGATGCTCATCGGCGTCTTGACATCAGCATTTCGTCAAGTGACAGATGAGATCGTCTCCTGGTCAATCAGTACTAATTACTGACCCTCTGAAGAGTATTCACTACATAGAATTCAATGTCCGTATGAAAGCCGGGCCCTATGTCTGAATGGCATAATCAATAAATTGATAAGATAAAAAAAAATTGCCATCAGTGAGAAAATTTCAGCTTAAAATCTTTTTCCTAGTGAAAAAATTGCCGAAAGAAAGTAATAAGGATCAAATTGCTTGTTGTTTTTATCCCATACTCATGATTTTTATAAGTCTGACTTTTAGCTCTTAGTCATAGGAGACCGGGACCTAAAAAATTCCGAACCACTACAAACATCCATGAGTTCTATTATACCTGTGGGGCAATTGTTTAGTAACTCGGCCATTCAGGTCCCAAATTTGGAATGCCAATGGCATCATGCAGGTGGTCAAATAACTGACCGTGCCCAATGATACTTGACTTCCGGTGATCTAACGAGAACCGGTATATTCAGCATGGTAAAGCCGTTGGCTCTCAATTTTTATATATTTTATAATATTTATACATAGAGCAAAAAAAAATTAATTGTAGTTCTATTATAGCGTTTGCATTGTTTAGTAAATTGTCAAATTTGGTGATCGTCATTAACCTGATCATTCCTGTGAGAAGGGCTTCCCTCGTGCTGGAACCACATTTCTGACTTAGGGAGAAAAAGTATTCCCAGAGGGGTCTCTAATCAAATTATTGCATTTCGATTATTACTTTGGAAGTAAAATAGGCGTGCTAAATTTGGCGATAATCGCATCTTGAAATAAATATGAACATTTGGTCATTCAATAATAAAAAATTCTTTTATGCTTCTGAAGCTTTGAGATGTTGTTCGTCGGTCATTCGCTTTTTTGTATTATCGTGTATTCTTGTGCAACTGAATCCTTGAGATATTGTTTATCGTTCATTTGCTTTTTTTGCGTTATCTATACATATTATCTTTTCTATTTTACAAGGAGTTCAATTGAATAGCAAATAGTTGAGGGCCACCAGATCAATGTAAATAATGCTTTCATAATCCTGGTTGATCTATTTCAAAATGTTTATGGTATTTAAACATCTTACATTAAGCTTTTACGATTATGGCTGAGCAGTTTTATCGGTATGAGAACCTATGCCAACATTCATAAATAAAAGTAAAAAGAAATAAGAGATCTGAAGTACGCATAAGTTGCAGTAACGAAACTTAAAATCTTTAGACAAACACAAATATAAAAAGGGGGAATGATTAGAAATGCATCGGAAGATAAGAGTTTGAAAAAACCTCACATGTTTATACGTAAAAAATATACAGTAACGACGTATGAAGCAAGTTGGCGATGAACACCTGGTCCGCATGGCGCTGAGGAAATCACTAAAACCTCATTGTGTGCTTCATCAAAAGGAATTAGTAAAACCCAAATGAAATACTTATAAAGTTGTAAAACCCAAAATAAAGTAACTATAACATCCTCAGCACTGCTATATCAGAATACACCTCTCTGAACTTTCATAAGTACAAGCTGTTCCCTTATACACATTTATATAGCAGAAATAACATGGCAGAATGTAAAATAACTCTGTTGTTTCTATATATATTCAAAAATTTGTTAGACTCCCAGGCAGACATTCAAAATTTATATATATATATATCTCTTGTTATATAATCATTTATACTACCCTCAACTGTATATATATATATATGCATATAAAAATGTAGAATAAAAGTAATAATATTTATAATAGATTCGTCTCATGTTTGCAAAGTTATCTGACAGTCTTAAAAATGAAACCTCTGCCGTCAATTAATGATTGCCAACTTTAAAAGTTTATTTTTTAACATTGACTTAATGTTTTACTGCTCTGTTTTTATTGTTGTAAAGCTACACATCTAGCCTACTTAAAGAAATAATTGTAAGTTCTAAAAATATTAAAAACTTTCCTTAAAAATTAATTTTGTTGAAAATGGAAAGGTCGGAAATTGTACTATTTTTTGTTTGTATGGGTTCTTACGTTACACCAGCGCAGACCGTGCTGCTACAGCATCGTAGATCGCAAAACCTTAATAGTGTTGGCTGCAGCTGTTACTGTTACTACGTAGCAGACAGTATCAAACTGGTTCGCCAAATTTCATACAGGTAACTTGGATCTCACAAACGAGCCACTCGTCTGCCCAGAATCAATAGTCAATAATGATGAACTAAAGATCACCGTTGAGTCTGGCCCATGAAAGAGTGGTTATTATCGAAAAATTCATTATCGTTGAAGTTTGGGGTTAGCAAACAAACAATATTAATTCATTTAGTTCAAATCGGTAAAGTGAAAAAGTGAATGAAAAGCAGAAACAAAAGCATTTGGAAGCTTGCTTGATATTACTTTCTCGTCACAAATCTGATCCAATTTTGAATCGAACTGTCACTTTTCATAGAAATGGATCCAATATCGCAAAAGTTCAGTACAGTAGTTTGTACAAGCATGACTCACCAAAGATCATTCCAAAACGCCAAAAAAGGCTGATTTATGTAAAAGTATTTGGTGATCTAGAGCATGTGTGATCCATTATGATTCCGAAACCCGGGTTATCGATCATAGACGAAATATACTGCAACCAACTGGACGAAATGATACAAAAACTTAAAGGAAAACAGCCTAGATTGGTCAACAGATCGATTTCTATCTTATTACAAGATAATTCTAGCCCACACATTGCACAAATAACTGTGATGAAACTAAAGCAATTGAATTTGAGACCTCTTCACCATCTTTCATGCTCCCAAGACTTCCACTTTTTCCTTAATTTGGACAACTTTTTAATAGGAAAACAATTTAATTCCGACAATGCTGTAAAACTGCCCTTCCAGGAATTCATTGACTATCGTCCATCAGGATTTTTATACCACCGGCCTGAACAACTTGCTTCTTAAATGGCAAAAGTGCACAGACAATATGGATGCATAATTTGTTGAGTAAAATAATTTCTTATATTTGAAAGTTATCAACCAACTTTGCCTTTTTTCTTACAAATTTTATCCTCGAAGGCTTGATATATTGTTTTAATGGTATTTGAGCTCCTCAATTCAAGAAGTTGTACACGACAGATAGTCATAGAAATTTTCTTTCATTTTGTAACTGAAAATTGTAAAAAAAATTGTTGTTCCAGGTGTTCCTATAATTCTCAGACAGCTTGTAACATAACTTGGAGTCTGAAACATTAATGTGACAAATTGCGCGTGAGATCTTGTTTGCATTCTAGAGGTTTTTCGAGTTTCTTTACATTAGCACTTACGATAAAGTGCTAAAGTAAAGAAGCTAACAAGCTCGGAAAAAAATGAAAATTTGGTGAAATTCCTGAAAACACCTGTTTCTGAACTTACCAGAAACAGGTGTTTTTGTGAATTCATTTAAACGAATATCGGAGTTTATATTAAAAGTTTTGAAGGACATTTATAAAGGAATAGCACAAGCGAAAATCACGCATTTTTGTAAAGTATTTCGAGTAGTTGAAACAAATTATATTGCTTCAGATGGCTGTGTAGAATATAAGAAACACGATATTAAATAATATAATAGGTGTTCATAACTGAGTGGCCAAGAATTAAATAGATGTTAAATGTATTTCATAATTTTATTCGTCTATCGTAAAGAAAACCAAACCTCAGACGCAGTGACCATCCCCAGATATTTATGAAATCTGGCAAAAGAGCCTTTAGCGCTTTTGGTTCAACTTACACTTGCGAATCTTTTTTTTTTTTTCGAAAATGAAATTGACTCAACACTAAACAAGCTCAAACATAACGGACGCTAACCTGCGACACCCATTACGATGTGCAAATACCCAAATTGAGATTGATTTGCAGAAGCTAAGTGAAAGAGTGGAGAAACAAATGTCGCACTAGCAAAATAAATATTTTTTAATGATTTCATTTTTTCTATTTCGTTTATATTTATATATTTCATTTTTAGTGTTATGTATTTCTTTGCAATGTGCGTTTAGTATCATTATTAATATATTATTCATGTTTACAGATAAGAATAATAGTAAATACAAAAATAATAACTCATTATGTTTCAGTTTTTCACTCCAAATGTCTGTTGTGGGTCTAATATGAGGATATATAATTTTATATGCTGCCCGCGGAGTTAGGATGCATTTCCAAAGTTGCCCGTATGATCATTTGGGTTGGCCACACCTGCACTAAACAGGGAAAAATTCATTAAACAAATAGCTTTGCCTTCTTAAGGCCCGATACTAGTGCATGAGTTTAAATACATGAGTTTAATACATAATGAAAAAATGTTGGGACATTTTTCTATAATTAAATATCTTATTAATTAAATAGAAAAATAACAATTCAAATATTAGCAAATATTCTTAATTATGAAAAGTTATTTAATAATACAATACAATATTCTTGCTATAAAGTATATATACGTCATAGGAAAAATCAATATTTCTAAATTAAAATGGCAACAGCGATTTTCAATTTTATACAATGTGCGTTTAGTATCATTATCATTATATTATCAATGTTTACACGTAAGAATAATCGTAAACATAATAATAATAACTCATTATGTTTCAATTTTTCACTCCAAAAATGTCTTAGTGGGTTTAAATCTAATATGGGGATATATAATTTTATATGCGGCCCGTGGAGTTGTGATACATTTCCAAAGTGGCCCGTAAGATCGTTTGGCCACCCCCAAAGTGAAAATACTTTTTAAACAAGATTTTCATTAAGGCACGGTTAGCCATGGGTTTAAATATATGAGTTTAATGAGTTTTACAAAAATAGAAATTAACAAATGTTGGATCATTTTTTATAATAAATACATTAATTAAATAGCAACAATAACATTTCAAATATTAGAAAACTATTATGGCTATCTAATAATACAATACAATATTCTTTCTATAGAGTATATATACATCATAGGAATGTTCAATATTTCTGAATTAAAATGGCAAAAGCGATTTTCCATTTTATACAATGTACGTTTAGTATCATTATTATTATATTATCTATGTTTAATATAAGAATAATAGTAAAACAAAATAATAATAACTCATTATGTTTCAATTTTTCACTCAAAAATGTCTATAGTGTGTCTAAATCTAATATGGGGAATATATAATTTTATATGCGGCTCACGAGGTTATGATGCATTTCCAAAGTGGTCCGCAAGATCATTTGGGTTAGCCAATACACTATTATGGTTACAATATACACTATTATGGTTACAATATACACTATTATGGTTACAATTACTATTATGGTTACAATATATTCTTGCTATAAAGTATATATACATCATAGGAAAATCAATATTTCTAAATTAAAATGGCAACAGCGATTTTCAATTTTATACAATGTGCGTTTAGTATCATTATTATTATATTATCTATGTTTTAATGTAAGAATAATAGTAAACACTAAAAAAAAATAATAACTCATTATGTTTCAATTTGTCACTCCAAAAATGTCTATAGTGTGTCTAAATCTAATAGGGGGATATATAATTTTATATGCGGCCCACGGAGTTGTGATGCATTTTCAAAGTAGCCCGCGAGATCATTTGGGTTGGCCACCACTGTCTAGTCATTTATGCTTGTACAGCTGGAAAAACACCGAAAAGATGTTCCACAAAGATATCCTAGTGAAATGTTGGCCCATAAGATGTGAATGACATGCTTCACATATTTGCTAATGTACCTCAGCTGGGATTCTTTATTACTGTCAGGCACTTATTCTAAAAGTGTCATCATTAAAATGTTTGTCACTTTTGACTTTACGTGTGCTTTTTAGCACAAACATTCGATTTCGTGATTTCTGCAGAATCACTCGATTACAAAACCTGCTTATCACAGTTGCAATTACGTTTTTGTAGGAGTTTTAAAAACGCAACTACTTCAATTAGGATGTTTGTGCGTGTTTGTGTACGTCTGCATCTCTCAGAACTTAAAAATTACACACACTTAAATATATATTTTCTTTGAATTCTTAATTTTTTTAAATTGGTGCATTGAATGTAAGTTCATTGATGCATTCATAAGTATACGGTGCGGTATATCATTTGTTGTCATCAGCGTTTTCTTAATATTCATAAAAGAATAACCAGGAAAATGAAAATAATTAAAAAAATTAAAATTAGTTAAATATATTTATATTGTTATTTAATATATAATATATATATATATATATAACGAAAATAAATAAAAAAACACGACAAACAAAATTTTTTTCATTATATAAAAAGATATAGAAAAAAAACAGAAAACTATAGAATTCAAAAGCAAGTTTTTTTTTTTTTCTTGGAAAATTTTATTTTCACATATTGAGATAAAATTGTCTTTGCTTTCACCATAAAATTTTATTAAGATCTTTTTTGAACAATTTTACATTATTTAATTACATAATTTTTAGCTCCTGAAATAAACTTTAATAAAACTGTAAAGAAAAGCTCGTGGAATAAGTTTAAAAAAATAAATAAAATAAATAAACCAATAAAAAACTTTGAAAGTGGTCAAGGAAACTAAAAATAGACAAAAGACACGAAAAAAGGATCGAGGAGACGAAAACCCCTACCTAAAAAAAATACCCATAATTTTATGGATAAAAATTAATAAATTATAATTTGAGAGGTTTTCTTTAGTCGGTTTTATTCATATTTATTTCGTGTAATAGCAGAAAATTAGAACCTGATGGCCGTATGACTAGCGCTTTGGCACCATAGGTTCAGGTTCGAGCCGGCATGTTATGGACGAAAAGTCCTATGTCCTAGTTTACAATAAATTAGAAACACATGGAATAAAATGTATTTTATTACATGTAAATCTTAAAACTGAGAGCCTAATGGCCGAGTAACTAGCGCTCTGGAACTCGGTGCCACAGGTTTGGGTTCGTGTCCCGGAGGTGCCACGAATATTTGTAGTGGCTCGGAATCTACTTTAAACCGTAGGCCCTCGTCTAATATGACTGTTGGCGCCTAGGGATGACAACCCTACACAGTGAAAAGAAATCTCATCTTCTAAATCTACACGCTAACACGCTTTTGCTATTATATTGGAGAAAAATCGGAAAACTCTCACCAGGTAGTCCGACTAACAAGGTAAGAGACTGAACAACACAAACGCCACCGAGTCTCCTCTTGTTTTGAAACAGTGTCTACAACAAAGCCGTCAGCGGATTGAACCTCCCCCTTAATGTTCATCAACGGCGCAAATTGCCGCTGAGCCACGAGTTGGGCATACAAAAAAAGGGATATAAGAAATAATATTTGTTTAAATAAAAAATTGAATAAAACGCCATTTCGAATAAATTACTTAAGTATGTTAGATTTTATCAAGGACAAAGAAGAAAAATATAGGGCAATATTGATTGAGTATGCTTGTTATTTAGAAATGGTATTCATTTTTTTTTTTTTTTTTTTGCTTTATTGATTAAAAAGTGTTGGCATAAAAGTTGGGAGTTGCAACTCTTTCTGAATATTTTTTCTCAGAAGAAATTGTTATATTTATTTCTCTGTAGTCCAGACATTGCAATGCTCGTAGTAATTGAAAGATCAGATAAAGATAAAAATAAACATAAAAGTACCGAGCAGCCTATTAATCGGTGGCTATTTTTTATGTAAGTTCAAGGAAAAATAATTGTTTCGTCTACCTTAATCTTTTCCATCATTAAATGCCATTCTAACTTCAGTTGGATCGTATTTTAGCCCATTTCGAGTCACCGAATCGCCAATTCTGCGATGATTTACAATTTGTGGTACGACGTTTATGATCATTTCTTAAGAATATGATGACGACATTTATCATTGCAAGCAATATTATTTTTTCCTTCTTTTCTCATCGCAATAAATAAAAATGAAAAAAAAAAAATCGATTGAGTGAAATTAAAAAAAAAAAAAATGCTCGAAAATTTAAACAACAACAAAAAACCCAACTTATTTTATTTATTTTTTTTTTTGCAACTTCCAATACCCTTATAAAATTTATGTTTTATTAATGTATTTTTTTTTCTAATGCAGCTGGCAAACACTTAGACAGCTTGGTCTTGGATGCCTTAAGACAAGCGCTGCACAGACGTTACTCACTTTGCATTACCCAGGGGGCGCGTGCAACTTGAAGATAAGCCACGGACGCGGAGTAACAATGCCCCCGCCACGCTCTAGGATCCTATTAGGACCGGGACCTACGGTTTAAAGTGGATTCCGAACCACTACAAACATCCATGGCCCCACCGGGACTCGAACCCGAAACCTGTGGTACCGAGCGCCAGAGCGCTAGCCACCCGGCCATACAGGCCCATATTTTATTAATATTACAGTTAATAAAAATCCTCATCATCATTGGCGCAACAATTCCATGGTGGGCTAAAGCTATCTTGCCTACTGGCAGAATTTCGAGAAAGAAGATGTTTTCTTTTAAGGGCTACCCCTTAAAGGTGGTTGTCAGCCCCACGCCGAGCGCTCTTACAATCATAGTAAACCTGGGGCCTGAATGGCAGGGTGTCTAGTGTTCTGGCGCTAAGTGTCACAGGTTTCGGGTTCGAGTTCCGGCGTTGCCATGGATGTTTGTAGTGGTTCGGAATCCACTTTTGAACAGGTCTCGGTCTAATAGATCGTAGAAGCGTTACTCGCGTCCGTAGCATACCTTCAAAGCTACACGTTCCCCATGGGTAGTGCTAAATGAGTAACAGAGTTTGTAGGTGCAGCCCACTATTGGCTGTAGAACATTGGGTGTAGTGGTGACAATCCTACTCCGTAAAAAAGAAAACCTCTCCTGTCTAGAAATCTGCCTGTAGGTAGACGGCCTTGCGCCACTGATGAAGGTAATTTCTTGACAAAAAACAATAGTTAAAGATCTTGTGTTAAAATGAAAAAAGAAAGTATTAAAATCATAACGTACGAATGGACCCCGAATTTGGTTAGCTCTTAAATGACACACACACACACAAAAAAATGACTTCATCTAGAAGTTTGGAATAATGAAAATAAAAACATTTGAATAAATTAGAATGCAGTGAATAAAATAGTTTCCTATTATTTAGATGTTTACTTATTTTAATAAATTCAAAAGAGGCCGTGTTCCATTTTTTAATCTATTTTAAAACGTAAAAAATTTTTTTCAACATAATTATAAAAATAAATAAGCATATAAAATAAACTTAATGCATTTAAAAATAAAAGATTTTCCTTTGAACAAAACAAAACTATTACAATAAAACTAATTAAAACAGTAATAAACTCTGTTTAAATTTATTTGATCAGTGAAATAACCTTGACATTCTCTTTTAAAACATTTTTACGTAATCGAAGAAATATGCATTTAAAATTCTCCCATGTTTATATACACAGAATCGTATACTATTTTTAACTCTTTAAAAGTACAAACATGGGACTTTGGAATCATGTCAATTTTTTAAAGTTCATTTTCCAGCAACTTTTGCATACAAGAAGCAATTTTCTGACTTTAAACTGCATCATCATCAAAAGTTACGTCTACAATTTTATCAATCTTTGGTGTATACAAAAAAGTCGTTACGTTTTTACACGATGCCATTTTCGGAAAAAATCAATAGTAATGTTTATTTTTAATACAAAAATTACTTTCATCTGTCTGTTTGTTTAATATGTTAGCCAAAAAATTGTAAAATGTTACGTGTTTTCATAGATTGCAATATTCCATAACTCTATTCTGTCCCAAGTTGGATAGTTATTTCGCATTTTTCTTGGTCCCAAAGAACCTGAATTTACCGTGCCAAAAAACATTTTCTATGAAAAAAAATAAGTCGTTACGTTTTCAAGATGCTATTTTCGAAAAAAAATCAATATTAATGTTTATTTTTAATACAACAATTACTTTCAAACGATCTGTTTACTTATATATTTGCCAAAAAATTGATAATTTCTAAGAGTTTTCATAGATTGCAAAATTCTATTACTATTTTATCCTAAATTGGGTAGTTATTTTACATTTTCCTAGTTGACTCCAACGATTGAATTTACCATGCCAAAAGACATTTTGAATGAAAAAAAAATAAGTCTTTACGATTTACAAGGTGCTATTTTCGAAAAAAAATCAATAGTAAAGATTATTTTTAATACAAAAATTATTTTCAGCCTTTTATTAATATATTTGTAAAAAACTGCAAAAATGTATAAGTTTTCATAGCTTGCAAATTCTATAACTCTATTCTATCCCTAATTTGGGTAGTTATTTTCCATTTTTTCTTGGTTCCAAAGCGCCTGAATTTACCAAGCCAAAAAAAACGTTTTTCTATGAAAAAAAAAAAAAATAAGTCACTACGTTTTACAAGGTGTCATTTTCGAAAAAAAATTCAATAGTAATGTTTATTTTTTATTATTTTCATCGATGCGTTTATTTTATAAAAAATTACGCAATTCTACGAGTTTTCATCATTGCAAAATTCCGTAACTTTTTACTAAGTTGGGGTTATTTGCCATTTTCTTGGCTCCAAAAAATTACCATGTCAAAAAACATTTTATATGAAAAAAGTCGTTACGATTTATAAGACGTCATTTTCGAAAACATTCAACAGTAATGTTTATTTTTATTATAAGAATTACTTTCATCGATGCGTTTATTTATATACTTGCCCAAAAATTGCAAAATTCTACGAGTTTTCATCGACTGCAAAATTCCGTAACTTTTTGTCCTATCCTAAGTTGGGTAGTTATTTCAGATTTCTTTTCTTGGCTCCAAAGAACCTGGATTTACCAAGCCAAAAAAAAAACGTTTTCTATGAAAAAAAAAATAAGTCATTACATTTTACAAGGTGTCATTTTCGAAAAAATTCAATAGTAATGTTTATTTTTATTATAAGAATTACTTTCATCGATGCGTTTATTTATATACTTGCCCAAAAATTACGCAAAATTCTACGAGTTTTCATAGATTGCAAAATTCCGTAACTTTGTCCTATCCTAAGTTGGGTAGTTATTTCATATTTCTTTTCTTGGCTTCAAAGAGCCTGGATTTACCAAGCCAAAAAAACGTTTTCTATGAAAAAAAAATAAGTCATTACGTTTTACAAGGTGTCATTTTCGAAAAATTCAATAGTAATGTTTATTTTTATTATAAGAATTACTTTCATCGATGCGTTTATTTATATACTTGCCCAAAAATTGCAAAAATTCTACGAGTTTTCATCGATTGCAAAATTCTGTAACTTTATCCTAAGTTGGGTAGTTATTTCATATTTCTTTTCTTGGCTCCAAAGAGCCTGGATTTACCAACCAAAAAAAATTTTCTATGAAAAAAAAAAAAGTCGTTACGTTTTACAAGACGTCATTTTCGAAAAAATTCAATAGTAATGTTTATTTTTATTATAAAATTACTTTCATCTGATGCGTTTTTTTAATATCTTGGCCAAAAATTGCAAAATTCTACGAGTTTTCATAGCAAAATTGCAAATTCCTAAGTTGGGTATTTATTTCAGATTTCTTTTCTTGGCTCCAAAGAGCCTGGATTTACCACACATTTTATATGAGTGCGATTTTCGTCAAAAACATTCAATTGTAATGTTTATTTTTGTTATAAGAATTTACTTTCATCGATGCGTTTATTTATATATTTGCCAAAAATTGCAAACTTCTACGAGTTTTCATAGACTGCAAAATTCCGTAACTTTGCCCTATCCTAAGTTGGTAGTTATTTCATATTTCTTTTCTTGGCTCCAAAGAACCTGGATTTACCATGCCAAAAAAACATTTTCTATGAAAAAAAAAAAAACATTACGTTTTAAAGACGTCATTTTCGAAAAAAATTCAATAGTAACGTTTATTTTAATATAAAATTACTTTCATCTGATGCGTTTATTTATATCTTGGCCAAAAAAAAAAATTCTACGAGTATTCATCGATTGCAAAATTCTGTAATTCCTAATAGTTATTTCATATTTCTTTTCTTGGCTCCAAAGAACCTGGATTTACCATGTCAAAAAACATTTTTTGAAAAAAAGTCGTTACGATTTATGCGTCATTTTCGAAAAAAATTAATAGTAATGTTTATTTTTAATACAAAAATTGCTTTTATCTGTCTGGGTCTGTTTATTAATATCTTTGCCAAAAATTGCAAACTGCTACAAGATTTCGTAGATTGCAAATTCTATAACTCTGTACTATCCTAATTTGAGTAGTTATTTCACATTTCTTTTCTTGGCTCCACAGCGCCTGGATTTACCATACCAAAAAAACATTTTCTATGAAAAAAAAAGTCGTTACGTTTTTACACGATGACATTTTCGAGAAAAAAAATCAGTAATAATGTTTACAAAATTACTTTCATTGGTTCGTTTATTTATATATTTGGCAAAAAATTGCAAAATGCTACGTGTTTTCATAGACTGCAAGATTAACTGTATTCAATCCTAAATTGGGTTGTTATTTCATATTTTCTTTCTTGGCTCCAAATCGCCTAAATTTACCCTACCAAAAAACATTTTTTATGAAAAAAATAGTCGTTACGTTCTACATGATGCCATTTTTGAAAAAAAAAATCAATAGTAATGTTTATTTTTAATACAAAATTACTTTCAATCCGTCTTTTTATTAATATCTTTGCCAAAAATTGCAAATTGCTACGAGTTTTCGTAGATTGTAAAATTCCATAACTCTATTCAATTCTAATTTGGACAGTTATTTCACATTTTGCTCTTGGCTCCAAAGAACTTGAATTTATCATGGAAAAAACATTTTCTATGAAAAAAAAAAAATTACGTTACATTTTACACGATGCTTTTTTCGAAAAAAAAAATCAATAGTGATGTTTATTTTTTAATACAAAAATCCCTTTCATCGATTTGTTTATTAATATATTTGCAAAAAAAAATTTCAAAATACTACGTGTTTTTATATATTGCAATATTCCGTAACTCTGTTCTATCCTCAGTTGGGTAGTTATTTCACATTTTCTTTCTTGGCTGCAAAGCGCCTGAATATACGATGGCAAAAATATTTTCTATGAAAAAAAAAGTTGTTACGTTTTACAAGATGCCATTTTCATAAAAAAAAAAAAAAAAAAAAAATCAATAGTAACGTTTACTTTTAATACAACAATTTCTTTCATCGATCTGTGTATTAATATCTTTGCCAAAAAATTGCAAAATGTTGCGAGTTTTCATACAAAATTGGCAAGTTATTTGGCATATTCCTTCTTGGCTCCAAAGCGCCTGCATTTATTAAAAAACAAAACAAAAAAAAAAAACAACATTTTGTATGAGAAATAAGTTTCATTTGGCAGTACATTTTCTTGCTTAACTGGCGATTTTTGGCAGAACACAAAGCTTAAAAATTAATGCACATACTTGTTGTTGGAATAACGCCAATAAATGGTCCCATGGCGACAAGTTCTGGTACACCAGGGGGCAGTGGCATTACAACACAACGGAAGCCCTTGGCGCCATTAGTAGAGTAGAATACTCGAAGAATGAATATCGAGTTTTTTTTGTTATTCTGTTATGGATATCTTTAATGTCTCGTAGAAGGAGCGTTAGAGTAATCAATGTCTATTTTTTTTTTTTAAATCGCCAAATCATAACATAAGAAATTAATCTTATAATTTTGCTGACAAATTATGACACCAAGTTTGATTTGTCACTTAAATTAAAATTAATTCTGTTGTCGATGAGAAGTTTTTGGTATTTAAATATTTAACAGTTGAAAGACTGTTCACACTCTTTGTATATTCAAAATGATATAGTTTGCACTTGGCTGTAAGCCAGGCATATTATTATCGCAGTATTGCATAGAAAATGGTATGAACTATGTATCTCAGGTATGAGTATATAATATAGACATGTAATAAATGAGTACATGTTAATGCAACAAATGAATACATAATGTAGACATGTAATATGAATACATAATGTAGACGTGTAATAAATGGTAGTAATTAGTACATAATGTAGACATGCAATACATGAGTACATGCAAATGTAATAAATAAGTACGTTAATGTAATGAGTACATAATGAGTGCATATTAATGTAATAAATGAGCGCATAATGAGTGCATATTAATGTAATAAATGAGTACATAATGTAGAAATCTTGATAACCTATACAATTCTAATTTCGTCAAATAAAAAGAAATATACATGGCAAATTTAATAAGATAATGGAGTACTGAGCTAGTTTAGGAGTTTATTAATATATCTGTACAAAGTCGATATAGGGTAGTCATGATGGGCCAGGGTAGGCAGTACTTTTCTGTCTATATAGGGGCAGCAGGCTTACCTGTTACCGAGTTCCTTGATGGTTTTAAGAACCACAAAAACTTCCACATCTTAAATTAGTTAAAGAATTTGCATAAAATGTATTTGCTTTTTCAATTATAATCTGTCTATATAGATACTGGGTAGAAATATTTTGTTTTGTTTCCTTGGATTTAGTTTTGTTGCTGCCCCTATTGTTACGACACTACGAGAGAAAGGATGTCGACAAAGATGAAAATGGAACGTCGTCTAGGAAGTCAGATATTCCTTGAGAAAAGGGGAGGAATTGTGTGCCAGATTTCATCAATATTTCTCTTACCTCCATTCACATGGATAATTGTTTGCACGAAAATAGCGCGGCCATGGGACCATGAAAAGATGTTTGAAATAAAGATTTGTTTCACATTCTAAATGATATATTGAGCTCTAAAAGTTTTAACACTGCATGATGGCTAATTGGTTAGTGATCTGGTTGTTGGTAACACGGGCTTCAGGTTCGAATCCTGATTGTAGCATGGATGTTTGTCAATGGTTCAGAATCCACGTTAAACTGTAGGTTCAGGTCTGATTAGCTTAAAGTGAGCAAAAAAAAAAAAAAAAAAAAAATGACCGTAAAGCGGCAAACCAAACCTTACCAGTTAGTTCTTAAAAATTCCCATTAATTATAACTTTTAGATTTGGTTAGTAGCTCTACGGTCATTTTTTGCACATTTTAAGCAAATCAGACCGGAACCTACAGTTTAATTTGGAGAGATCTGATGGCCGAGTGACTAGAGCTCTGATGCTCGGTGCCACAGATTTCGGGTACCAGTCCCGGCGGTGCCATGAGTGTTTGCAGTGGTTCGAAATCCACTATAAACCGTAGGTTCGCAGGTCTAATAGGATCGTAGAACATTGTGGGGTAGTGTTACTGGCGTCCGTAGCCTATCTTCAAGCGACACGTGCCCCCTGGGTAGTGCTAAATGAGTAACAATAGCTGTCGGTGCAGTGCACTTTGGGCTGTTCTCAGGGACATAGTAAATAAGCCTCGTCCTCGATGCAATTAAAAAAAAATTTAGCGTGGATTCCGAACCAATGATAAACATCCATGTGTCAGCCAGGATTCGAATCTGAAGCATCAACGGCCAGAGCTCTGGTCAATTGGCCATCAGGCCGTTAATTAACTGGTAAAAACAAAACATATTCATTGACATAACTATCATTTTTTTTCCATAATTTAATGTTGCTTATTCAAAAATCACTGTCCCCATATGAATATTTTATGTCAACAGTTGTTGTAATGTCAATAGTTTTATGCCAATAGTTGTTGTCAATAGTTGTATTTGACGTCAATAAGTCAACAAGAATTTTTAAATTATCTATTGAATAAGTCAACAAGAATTTTTTAATTTTCTATTGAATAGGTCAACAAGAATTTTTAAATTATCTATTGAATAAGTCAACAAGAATTTTTAAATTATCTATTGAATAGGTCAAAAAGAATTTTTAAATTATCTATTGAATAAGTCAACAAGAATTTTTTTAATTATCTATTGAATAAGTCAACAAGAATTTTTTAATTATCTATTGAATAAGTCAACTGTAAGAATTTTTAAATTATCTATTGAATAGGTCAAAAGAATTTTTTAATTATCTATTGAATAAGTCAACAAGAATTTTTAATTATCTATTGAATAAGTCAACAAGAATTTTTTAATTATCTATTGAATAAGTCAACAAGAATTCTCAATTCCTTACCTAAGGCGGTCGGTGGGGCCTGCTTTAGACTTGTCACGGGCCATGACTACTAACAGAGTCACCTGTTTAGAATAGGACTGGCTGCTACAGATATCTGACCACTTTGTGACTATAACATGAAAATGGCTGGAGAGCACTTCATCATATGCCTTACTGTTTTTAACTATATCTCTTTTGTGTTACTGTGAACAAAAGTAACACTTTCTAGTTACTGGGTTACTTTAGTGATTGTTTTTGTCATTCTTTACTATATTGGGCTGGTCGTCGATTAGTAATCGAGAGGTCGGAGACGGACATAGGATAAAAAAAGTTATTTTATGAGGGGTACACATTATCAATGTCGTTATTTATTGAGCTCAAACTTTTTCCACTGCACAAATTACATCCACGCGATAGCCAGGATTCGAACTTGAAGCCGTTAGCCAATTGGCACTCATAACACATTGTAATGATACAGTCTTTCTATCATGGAAGGATTACTATATCAATTATCATTATCAGTGGCGCAACAGCAACAGCCCTCAGAGCTGGGCCAAGACCGTCTGCCTACTGGCAGATTTCGAGACAGGAGATGTTTTCTTTTTATGAGGTAGAGTTAACAACCTTACGGTCAATGCTCTACAGCCATATTCGACTGTTAGTTGTCAATCTTACGCTCAACACTCTACAGCTATATTCGACTATGACCTAAGGTTTAAAGTGGATTCGAACCACTACAAACATCCACGACAACGCTGGGACTCGAACCCGAAACCCGTGGCACCGAGTTCTAGTCACTCGGCCATCAGGCCCCACTACTTTAATACATATACGAAATAATTTTTTACATGCACGAATGTAAAGGTGAAAAAATTAAGCATTCATTTATCTGTAAGGTTAAGCAGGAAATATTTCGAGACAAGAGATGTTTTCTTTTTTACGGGGGTAGAGTTATCAGCCCTACGCTCTACAACCATATTCGACAGAGACCTGGGCTTTAAAGAGGATTCCGAACCATTAACAAAACGCCCATGACACCGTCCAGATTCGAACCTGAAACCTGTGGTAGCGAGCTCCAGAGCGCTAGCCACTCGGCCTTCAGGAGTCAGTCCTGGTATGTATACTTACGCATAACTCATACTGATGACAATGGTATTTCTATCATGCAATCATTACTGCATTAATACAGATACTAAATAATTTTTACATGCACGAATCTAAGTGGAAGAAAAATAAGCAATTCATTTACCTGTAAAGTAAAAGTTGCGAGTTCGTTTGTAGCGCACCAGTGGAAGAAGCGTCCAAGAAAGTCGTCCCGAGAGGAGGAACGAGGAAAAGGGGTCCACCGACGCTCACTTTCCCGTACGCGCACTGAAGCGGCATCCTCAACGATGCGCCCGTCACGCACTTACGCGCCTCATTAAAATGTGTCACTCAATGGATGCGCAAAGGGACGCTTTCTTCCACAAACGCAACAACGGCGTTCGACTTCCCTGTGTCTCTTGGCCCCTCACCCCCTTTCACGTTATTTACAGATGCTTCCAGAAAAGTTTTCGTCTTAATGTGGATTTTCGTTAAGAGTTCCAAAAATGAAATGTAGAAATAATTATAAATTTTTCAAAAAAGATTTCGACGGAAAAAGTACGTCGGGTTATATAATTTAACAGACGATGTGGAAATAATTATTATTATAATGTTTTCAGACTTTGGAAAAATTTAAAAGAAGTATGTTTTTAAGGATCATTAAATCTACACAAAAAAATCAAAATTGGTTTTTGTATATTTTTGTCTCATGTTAAATTTGTTTGTTTTTATATACATTTTCGATTGTAAATAAGAAATTGTTTTTGAACACAGATTGCCATATATA
>BPLR01002788.1:0-141467 GCA_021605095.1 Caerostris extrusa
TCCCAAGGAAAGCTTCCAAAACTGATTTTGGTTTTTCTCTCGAATCGAATCAAACAGGAGCACCAAGCCTTCCGCATTCATAGACCCCTTTTTTTAGCTTAAAGCCTTCGAAAGTACCAACATAAAACATTTATCTGCATGCGAATTTAATACTGCTTAAAAAAGAGAGAATTATATTTCTCTGTGTTTCTGAAAAATAATGTATCACTATATATTCTTCTTATTTAATTACTTTTAAATTTAATTTCAACACTAAAAGTCAATATGTTACAGCAATTTTGTCAAATTACTGCTGGTAAATTCCAGCAACACGATATCTATATGCAGTTCTCCTGCTTCTGTGGTAGTAATGTGCATTTGATATTTATAGTTCAATATCGTAATAGTGATATACACCACCATTAATGACTTTTTGGGAATTACTTTATAAACTGTAGTTGTATGGGTATTGCTTAGTTTAGAGTTTTTATTGCCTAATCTTTTGGGTCTTTGAGCTGTATTCAATGTTACGTGGGGGCCCTTTATTACTAGAAAGGATTTTTAGATATATGCATAAATATTTTACATTAGTAAATACAGCCTCCTCGAGCTAAATGGGACTGCGTAAGTATTCTAGGAGGAGGTAGAAACTTGTTGACACGATCTTGCCCGTAGTGCAAGTAAAGCAGCAGAGTTAGGTTATACTACACTGTAAGACATTTAATAAAATGTATCAAAAAGTTTTAAGAGATATGTGATTACATTGCTCAAGCTTCACAGTTCTTTCTTCTAGTAATAACTGCATATATTATATTTAAATTTTTAACTCTTGAATATTTTTCATAATTTCTAAAAGTATGTATGGCCCGAGACCTTCCTCGCCATTAACGATGCTTGTAATAAATGTAGCGTAAAAACCGAATGTAAATGTTCTTAACTAATAATGATCTTTTATTTTTGAATATTTTTTTTACATTTTTAAATTAACATTAACATTTTTTATCAAATAATAACTAGCTTTAATTAAATCCCTTATTTCCTATTGAACAAATTACGATTTTAGCAAAATATAATGTTAATTTAATTCAATGTTATTTAATTTTTCAATGTTAATTTAATGTTAGTATATCGTTAATTGTTAATTTCCACATCATAAAACTGAATGTAAAATGCTCCTCCCAACTACTGTGATCTTTTATTTTTGAATATTTTTTTTTTACATTTTTAAATTTATTAACATTTTTTATCATCAGTCAACCCAGAAGTTTTCTTTATAATGAACTTCCTTTTACTTCCTATTGAAACAAATACCACGATTTGTATCGTAAATATACTTAAAATTTGTTCAATGTTACATAGCTTAACACATTTCAATGTTAATTAATAGTATAATGTTAATTGTTAATTTCATCATAAAAACTGAATGCAAATGTTCTCCTTAACTAATAATGATCTTTATATTTTTGAATAATAATATTTTTTTTACATTTCTTTTAAATTCCTAAGATACTGTAGGAAGTTTTGGAGCAATCCAGAAGCTTTAATTGAACCTCCTTATTTGCTTGAATCAAATTTTCATTATTTTAAAAAATATGGTATTTAATTTAGTTCACTCTGTTAGTTGGCTGCTGTAATTTAATAATGCTGAGTGCTAATGTTAATTGCTACTTCCACCATAAACTGAATAAAAAATGCTCCTCCTTAACTAATAATGGCAGATCTTTTATTTTTTGAATATTTTTTTATTATTTTTAAATTCACATGAATAACACTTTCTTAATGTCAACTCAGAAGCTTGCATTTGAACTTCCTCAGTTTTCATTGAATCAAATTACGATTTTGCATCAAAATATAATGTTAATTTAATTCAATGTTATTAATGTTTCAATGTTAATTTAATGTTATATAATCGTTAATTGTTAATTTCCATCATAAAACTGAATGTAAAATGTTCTCCCAACTAATAAGCTTAATCTTTTGGTTTGAATATTTTTTTACATTTTTAAATTCTACACAACATTTTCTTATCGTCAACTAGAAGCTTTACTTAACTTCTTATTTCCCATTAATGCAATAAGATTTTTAGACAAAATATAATGTTAATTTATCTTCAATGTTATTTAATGTTTCAATGTTAATTTAATGTTAGTATAAATGCAGCCACTCACATTTCCATCATAAAAAATGAATGTAAAAATGTTTCTCCTTAACTAATAGTAGAAATAACTTGCTGGAGGTTTGAATTCCTTGAAATTCATGAAGCCAAAATTTTGTTAGTTAACTGGGAAACTAATTGAACTTCATTATTTTTAACAGATTACAGATTTTAGTATGCAAAATAAAAATGTTAATTTAATTCAATGTTATTAATGTTTCAATGTTAATTTAATGTTAGTATAGTTAATTGTTAATTTCCTCATCATAAAACCTGAATGCAAAATGTTCCTCCCAACTAATAATGGATCTTTATTTTGAATATTTTTTTAATTTTCTTAAATTACATTATAACATTTTTTATCAGTCAATCAGCTTTACTGAACCTTTTATTTCCTATTGAAATCATTACGATTTTTAGACAAAATATGTAATAAAATATCAATCAATGTTATTTAATGCTTCAATGTTAATTTAATGTGCTGTAAAATCCATAGTTTTAATGTTTCAATGTTAATTTAATGTTAGTATAATGTTAATGTTAATTTCCATCATAAAAAAATGAATGCTTCTCCTTAACTAATACTGTGATATTTGAGCAAGCCTTCTTTTGAATATTTTTTTATTATTATCTTTTAAATCCCTACATTAACATTTTTTATCAGTCAACTAGAAGCTTTTAATTGAACTTCCTTACTTCCTACTTAAGGGCAAAATATAATGTGCCAATTTAATTCAAATATTTAATTTTCCTGTAAATGTTAATTTATTATAGTAGTAATGTTAATTGTTAATTTCCATCATAAAAAACTGAATGTAAAAATGTTCCTCCTTAACCAGTGGAATATACTCATCTTTATTTTAAATTACATTTTTTCTTTTAGTTTTCTTTTAAATGTAACATTAACATTTTTATCAGTCAACTAGAAGCTTTTAATTAACCCTTATTTCCTATTGAAACAAATTACGATTTTGTATCACAAATTATAATGTTAATTAATTCAATGTTATTTAATGTTTCAATGTTAATTTAATGTTAGGTATAATGTTAATTGTTATAATTTCCATTACCATAAAACTGAAATAAAAAATGTTCTCCTTAACTAATAATGGATCTTTTATTTTTGAATATTTTTTTTTTACATTTCTTTAAATTCCTACATAACATTTTTTATCAGTCAACTAGAAGCTTTTTAATTGAACTTCCTTATTTCCTATTGAACAAATTACGATTTTAGGCAAAATATAATGTTAATTTAATTCAATGTTATTTAATGTTTCAATGTTAATTTAATGTTAGTATAATGTTAATTGTTAATTTCACATCATAAAACTGAATGTAAAATGTTCCCTCCCTTAACTAATAATGGATCTTTTATTTTGAATATTTTTTACATTTCTTTGAAATCCTACATTAACATTTTTATCAGTCAACTAGAAGCTTAATTGAACTTCCTTATTTCCTATTGAACAAATTACGATTTTAGACAAAAATATAATGTTAATTTAATTCAATGTTATTTAATGTTTCAATGTTAATTTAATGTTAGTATAATGTTAATTGTTAATTTCCATCATAAAACTGAATGTAAAATGTTCCTCCATAACTAATAATGGATCTTTTTATTTTGAATATTTTTTTTTTACATTTCTTTAAATTCCTACATTAACATTTTTTATCAGTCAACTAGAAGCTTTTAATTGAACTTCCTTATTTCCTATTGAACAAATTACGATTTTAGACAAAATATAATGTTAATTTAATTCAATGTTATTTAATGTTTCAATGTTAATTTAATGTTAGTATAATGTTATTTTTAATGTTTTGTTAATTTCCATCATAAAAATGAATGTAAAATGTTTCTCCTTAACTAATAGTAGATCTTTTATTTTTGAATTTTTTTTTTTACACCTTGAAATTCATGCATTAAAATTTTTTGTTAGTTAATCTAGAAACTTTTAATTGAACTTTCCTTATTTCTTTTTAACAGATTACGATTTTAGATAAAATAAAATGTTAATTTAATTCAATGTTATTTAATGTTTCAATGTTAATTTAATGTTAGTATAATGTTAATTGTTAATTTCCATCATAAAACTGAATGTAAAATGTTCCTCCTTAACTAATAATGGATCTTTTATTTTGAATATTTTTTACATTTCTTTAAATTCCTACATTAACATTTTTATCAGTCAACTAGAAGCTTTTTAATTGAACTTCCTTATTTCCTATTGAACAAATTACGATTTTTAGGCAAAATATAATGTTAATTTAATTCAATGTTATTTAATGTTTCAATGTTAATTTAATGTTAGTATAATGTTATTTAATGTTTCAATGTTAATTTAATGTTAGTATAATGTTAATTGTTAATTTCCATCATAAAAATGAATGTAAAATGTTTCTCCTTAACTAATAATGGATATTTTATTTTGAATATTTTTTTTTTACATATCTTTAAATTCCCTACATTAACATTTTTATCAGTCAACTAGAAGCTTTTAATTGAACTTCCTTATTTCCTATTGAAACAAATTACGATTTTAGACAAAAATATAATGTTAATTTAATTCAATGTTATTTAATGTTTCAATGTTAATTAAATGTTAGTATAATGTTAATTGTTAATTTCCATCATAAAACTGAATGTAAAATGTTCCTCCTTAACTAATAATGGATCTTTTTTATTTTGAATATTTTTTACATTTCTTTAAATTCCTACATTAACATTTTTTTTATCAGTCAACTAGAAGCTTTTAATTGAACTTCCTTATTTCCTATTGAACAAATTTGATTTTAGACAAAATATAATGTTAATTTAATTCAATGTTATTTAATGTTTCAATGTTAATTTAATGTTAGTATAATGTTAATTGTTAATTTCCATCATAAAAATTAATGTAAAATGTTTCTCCTTAACTAATAGTAGATCTTTTATTTTGAATTTTTTACACCCTTTAAATTCATGCATTAAAATTTTTGTTAGTTAACTAGAAACTTTTAATTGAACTTCATTATTTCTTTTTTTAACAGATTACGATTTTAGACAAAATAAAATGTTAATTTAATTCAATATTATTTAATGTTTCAATGTTAATTTAATGTTAGTATAATGTTAATTTATTACCTCCTTAACTAATAATGGATCTTTCATTTTATATTTCTTTAAATTCATGCATTAACAATTTTTATAAGTTAACTAGAAGCTTTTAATTGAATTTCATTATTTACTATTCAACAAATTACGATTTTAGCCAAAATAATAATAACAATAAAAACAACCAAAAAGTTTAAAACTTATTATAAATATTAAATATTTCCTTTATTTGGTTAATTTATTACTTCATTATTTTTGAAAAACAAAAGATTTATTTAATAGTTACTTAAAAGGAATATATTTATTTATTAGTCCTTCAACAAAGACTGAAATGCTAAACGCTGATACTTATCAAATCAAGATTAAATTTAATTTATTTAAGTACTTCACGAGAACTCGATGATAAATATTAAATTCAAGTACAAAACGCTTGTTAGAATCCGGGAAAGATTAAAATTGTGAGGTAAAAACGTTAAATCTTGAAAAGTTAAATATTTATTACCTTCTATGCATTTATTTTATTCATCGTTTTCCTTCTTTTTCTTCAGAGATCATCTTTTCAAGAAGGAAAATTCATTCACTCTTTTTCCAAAGGTCATTGCAAAACTTTTGCATCACGATTTTAGAAAAAAATAGAAAGATAACTGAACAATGACCTCTCAGTGCAAGATAATATGCATGGTTTAATGTTAATTCATTATTTTCAAGAGATTGACAGTATGATATTAATAAAGTCAAACAACAGATTAAGACAATATATAACAGATTAAGACTATATATTTTTTAGTTTCGGGAATGTGACAATACAGAATTGAAAAAAATGGATTCTTACTTCAAAAGTGAATTTCTAAGCATAATTTCAGAACAAAGTTCTTAGGAATACAAATGCAAATTTACACTGTAATCATCATCTGAAATGAAAAATAGACAAAAAATATTTTTAACACAATTTAGTACAATAATCTTTCTGCAATATTTATTGAACGTAAATACTTTTATGAATTATCCAGTTAACATATATTCTAACTTATTGCTGTTAACTGAATACAATTATTTTGTAATTAAAATCCATTACACGATTCGTATGACATTATGTTACAATTATGAAATTCAAACTTAACCCTTTTGAATTAATCTTTAATTAAAATGATAGAATGGGCCTGATGGCCAAGTGACTTAATGTTCTTGCGCTTAGTGTTACAGGTTTCGGGCTTGAGTCCCAACCGTGCCATGAATGTTTATAAAGGATAGGAATCCCTTTTGGGGGCCTGAATGGCCGAGTGGCTAGCGCTCGGCACCACACGTTGTGGGTTCGAGTCCCAGCGCGGTGCCGTGGATGTTTGTAGTGGTTCGGAATCCACTTTAAACTGTAGGTCCCAGTCTAACATGACTGCAGAGCGTTGGGCATAGTGCCGACAACCCTACACGTAAAAAAAAAACATGCCATGTTTTGAAATCTGCCAGTAGGCAGACGGCCTTTGGCCTACCATGGGGCTGTTGCGCCAATTATGATGATGATGAGGAGGAATCCCTTTTAAAGCCGTAGGTTACGGTCTAATACGACTATAGAGCATTGGGCTGACAACCCTACCCCGTAACATTTCATGTTTCGGTATCTGCCAGTAGACAGACGGCCTTGACCCACCTTTGCAGCTGATGCACCAATGATGATGATGATGAATGACATTATCTAACAATAAATAACATGCATTTAACAATGGTTAATTCCCCTCCCCATAGTCATGTATTCACAATAAGGGATTAAAAAAACTTTATATTTAAAAAGAAAATATTTTATAAATAAAAATAGCCATGAGTTCGCTACTGCATGGCAATATCGTGGCAAATATTTGTTAAATTAATACATAATTGTTAATCATAATATTTTTCTATTGTTGAAACCGATCAGTTGAAAGAAGTTTTGATATATAAATTACAAAATATATAAACTAATTATGCTGACCTGGAGTCTTAATAATAACTTTTAGTATTAGAATGAAACTAATAAAATATTTGCGTTGCGTAAAAAACGTACATGAACATTCGGATGAAAAACCAATAACGATAAATTACTAATCAAATTATACTCACAGTCAGTATCTCGAACACGTATGATATCCTGAATTATACAATCTAAATAATCCTTGAAAATTAAAAAAATCACATTTGTTATTAAAAATTATCACGAAGTAAAATATACTACTTACTTTTTCTTCTTCACTGGTGCAACAGCCCCATGCGCCAAGGCCGTCTCTGCTTACTTGCAGATTTCGACAGGAGATGTTTTCTTTTTACGGAGTAGTGTTGCCAGCTCTATGCTCTACGCTCTACAGTTATATTAGACAAGGACCTATGGTTTAAAGTGGATTCCGAATCATTATAAACTACCGGGTACCATGGTACTACCGGGACTTGATCCCCTGTGCCACCGAGCGCCAGAGCGATAGTCATTCTGCCATGAGACCACCATCTACTTTATTAATGTATAATTACCTTGTTTTAAGTTAATTCACAGAAATTTAATTTCAATTACAATTCGTTTTCAATTAATTTTGTGAGGCAGTGTTGCCCTTTTTTAATTCTAATTTTAATTTTTACACTATGGTTTGTTTTTTTAAGAATGAAGCATGCATATCAAACGTATTTCCTTACATATATTAAATTGCTATTTTTATATTGAGTATGCGTATATAAGATATTTTAAAATAAATAAAAGAACTCTTTTATTTAAAAGAGTTCTTTTAATTTTTTTCCAAATTTTTCTAAAGATAATTTTCTTTCCAAGACACAAGTAATTATTCGATTTTGCTTCAAATTCAATAAGGGTATTAAAAATGTATTGTTTTAAAATGCCAAAAACAGAGATATTTTAGTTTATTTACAATGAAATACATGGCAATGAATTTCGATATTAATTGACTAGAAGTGGTTCCTTTTTTATAACTTGTCCAATTAGTGTGTTTGAAAATATGGAACATGTTTTTGCAACGTGACATATTCAGACAGCCGCGACTTGATCACGTTTTTAAATTTCTTATGAGAGCCCATTTTTAGCAATAAAAATTATGTTGCTGTTTCTTTTCCCATTTGGTCGACAGCAACATCTGGACAAATCCATGAACCCGTGTAAACGAGTCATGATAAAGGATAAAAATGCAATTTCTTTTTGTCCTTGACCTTGCGGCACAAAGACATGAGGCATCCAAAGGGAAAAAATTGTTAATATTGTTATAATACAAGCAGTTTCTAATTGTAAGCTATTCAATAAATTTCTTAAATTGATTATTGTTCCTTTGTGATAAAAAAATAGCCACTGAAGGAATGTATTCGCTCAGTTAAAATCAGCAGATATCATTTTGTGCAATTCGTAAAATCGCTTTTCTTAAAAGTAATTTTTTATTTTATTTTATGAAAGTTAATAACAAACCATATTACAACCATTAACTACCTTAGCTAATGAGCCATGATTAAGTATTATCTAATAGTATGATGCAAACCTTATTTGAAAAACAGGTTCAAATTCCAGGACATTTATCAAAAAACACCCATTTTTAAAAAACCAGGTAGTATAAAAATCGGTCTGCAAGATTTTTGAAAATATTTTGTTAATATAAAATCCGTAACTTTTAATAACTATCTTTATGAAATGATAATGCAAACTTTGACGACGATTTGTCAAGTCGACGGAGAGCCCTGGTTGCCTAGCAACCTCTATCCACTGCTTTGGAAAAGAGAGAAGTTACTTAAGCTTTAAGCCCATTGATTAGAAAAAGAAAAGGAGTAAAATGTATATATATATATATATATATATATATATATTAATTTAGTAAAAAATTAACTTATTAATTTTTTTAATTAATAAAAAATATATGTATATATATAATTTTTTTAATATTATTATTATAATTTTTAAGCAAGAAATAAAAAATTAAAAAGAAAAAAATAAAAGGTAATAAAATTTAAACAATAGAAACAAAAACTGGAAATGAAGAGGGGAAATTGTGAATCAGCGGAGTAACTGAATCTTAATTCGGAAAAGAGGATATCGAAAACGCTAATGAATATTCAGAACAGTGCAAGGTCTTTCGCGATTTTTGAGATCTGAAATGTCGTAATAATATTTGCTTAGATCATTCAAAACAGAATTATTAATATTGGGAATGGAGCTATAAAAATTTTGTGCAATTTTATAAACAAAATGTTTAAAACTTGGGAGGAAAGAGCATGTCTGATATCCTCATTTAGGAAACACCAGGCGTATTTTAACCATATGTAGAATTTTATTTTCAAGTCTTTGCATGATCTTGAAATGCGACGGGAGTAGAGATCCCAAAACAGGACTCGCATATGCAAGTATTGGACGCAAATAAGCAAGATAAATGAGTTTTATTTTCCATGGACATAGTAGAGTTCCTAAAAATAAGTGTTAGATAGTTAATAGGATGGTAGGACATACTAGTTCCAAGTACATAGTAGTTAATAGTTAATGTGAGGTAACATTTTATCTTAGGGTAATATATAGTATATCTTATAATAGAATAGTTTATATATATTTTTAGTGTAATCCATTATTATGTAATGATTCAATTTACGATCTAAGATTACACCCAAATATTTAGCCTGCCTGACCCAATTAATAGGATTATTATAAATTTTTATAAAAGGTATTAAGCTTTACTGATTTAGTTTTCTCAACGTTTAATTGAATTTTCCACTTTATTGTTCAAGTTGATTAACATAAGTCTCAAACTTTTACTAATGATAAAATGTTTACGAACTTGAGTGAGGAGTGCTGTATCACCTGCAAGAGGACTGATTTTCACATTATAAATTTGCTGAATGCCATTTAAGTAAAGATTGTAGAGAAATGGACCAAGTATTGAGATAACGCAAACCTTAAACCAACGTAGTCACTTATGGAGCTAGGAGTATGGGTAGCTGGTTTCTCTTAAAAGTTTCGTTGTAATACGATGAATTGCGACGATCGGTTGACGATCTTAAGAAGTCATCCATCCTGAAATAGGGATTGTAATCCTAAAATTAAAATAAAATTCCTAAAATAAGGTTGTAAAAATAGTTGTAGGTTAAGCATCGCGTACAGGCTTTTTTATGTATAGATTTATATTCCAAATATGATTGTAAAGAAATTGACTAAGTATTGAGATAGTGCAAACTTTAAACCAAAATAGTCACTTATGGAGCTAGGTATATGGGTAGTTTGTTTCTCTTAAAAGTTTGACTGTAATATGATGAGTTGCGACGATCGATTGACGATCTTAAGAAGTCACCCATCTTAAAATAGGGTTGTAATCCCTAAAATTAAATAAAAATTCCTAAAATAGTGTTGTAAAAATAGTTGTAGGTTAAATAATCGCGTACAGAGTTTTATTTATAGAATTGTAGTCCAAATATGATTGTAAAGAAATGGACCAAGTTTTGAGATAATACAAACTTTAAGCCAAAATAGTCACTTATGGAGCTGGAGTATGGGTAGTTGGTTTCTCTTAAAAGTTTGATTGTAATACGATGAGTAGTGGCGATCGGTTGACGATGCTAAGAAGTAACCCATCCTAAAATAAAAAAGTAATCCTAAATTAAATTATATGGGGCTAAAAATAGGGTTGTAAAAATAGTTGTAGATTAAATCATCTTGTACAGTTTTTTATTTGTAGATTTATATTCCAAATATGATTGTAAAAAAATGGACCAAGTATTGAGATAATGCAAAACCAATATTTTAAACCAAAATAATAACTTATGGAGTTGAGTTAATGCAAACTTTTAAAACCAAAATAGTCCTTATGGAACTGAGATAATGCAAACTTTAAAAATAGTCACTTATAGAGATATGCGTATGGATAATTGGTTTCTCTTAAAAGTTTCATTGTAATATGATGAGTTTGCTACGATCGGTTGACGATCAAAGAAGTCACCCCTCCTAAAATAGGGTTGTAAAAATATTTGTAAGTTAAATCATAGTGTACAGTTTTTTATTTATAGATTTATATTCCAAATATGTTTGCAAAGAAATGGACTAAAACGGAGCTGTAGAAGAGATTTGAACTTAAAGAATTAGTTTAGATTTCATGGAGGAAATAAACCCATTAATTTAATAAGGAATTTTTCATTTAAATTTCTGATCAACGCAAACGAAATTAATCAGTTTCTAATCAGCCAAGGAAGTTTTGTCCGACAAGTAATTTAAAACCGCATAAAAACCAAAATGCATTGTCCATTAACAACAAAAATTATAATTTTGATTTAACCGTGGCACACAATGACACTAATGTCCAACATTCCGGAGGTTTTTCCCCTTCAGGAATTCTACTAAATATCCACATATCTCAGCCCCACAAATCTAAAATACGACGCATTTGCGCCAAGTTTTGCAAAAGATTGTATTTAAATGAGAGAAATAATAATTATTGTAATAGAAGAGAAATGCAGGCGATGAATATTGATTCTTATCATAAGGGCAACCAATTGCCTGAATATAATTTGTTATAGTTTGAACAATGGAGTGTGTTTCCACGTGAGAGTGGGTCACCTCTGAATCGGATTTTTGAAGGAAATTTTAAATGCATGTAACGTTTTTCCATGCTCATGTAATTGTTATAGGTTCATTTCCTTGTACGTTACGGGTGCTCCTGCTTGGTACGAGCATTGTTATACTGCATATTAATGTTTTCTAACAATCCCGTGCTTCAATCCACTTCCTCTCCCTACATGGGGACTTACGTGTCAAATAAATTTATCTTCCACCTTGTGACTGACTGTCAGTAACAAAAGTATTTGTAAATTTTCCATTTTTTTTGAAGGAAGTTTAGCGGGCATTTTTGTAAGATCTATTTATAGGAAATCGGCTAAGTGATATGAAATAAAGGTAATGCAACTTTTTTTTTTTTTTTTTTTTTTTTTAGAATTGAAAAGGTATAAAATTTTCTTTTAAAAATTAATTATAATGCATTCACAGAAAAATTAATTTTCATAGTACAAGAATAAAAATAAAATTTTTTTGTCATCTAACCACTGCTAATTTATTTTCTTAAAGTTAGTTTTTAAAACTTACAATTTAGCATATTGTAAAATTAATGTACATTGTCATTATTTTTCTTTTTATTATATTTCTTTTATTTTTAAAATAAAATAATCAATAAAATGACATTTTTGAAGACATGTTTATTATTTATATTATTATTTGAAATATATTTTATTATTTAAAACTTTTTTTTTTTTAATTACCTCGAGGATTGCATCGTATTGACCATTTCCTGCGAACAGCCTAATACAAACTAGCCATGAAGAAGGCATGCCGTGTGGGCTGCACCGAAGAACTCCATTACTCATTTAGCACTACCCAGGGGACACGTGCAGCTTGAAGATATGCTATGGACGCGAGTAACACTACCCCACAACGCTCTACGATCATGTTAGATAAGAACCTACGGTTTAAAAGTGGATTCGAACCACTACAAACATTCATGGCACTGCCGGGACTAGAACCCGAAACTTGTGGTATCAAGCTATTATTTAAAAACTATTACTATGAAATAAAGGGCATGATGGAGTGACTGGAGCTCGGTGCCCAGTCCCGGTGGTGTCATGGATGTTTGTAGTGGTTTGGAATCACATTAAACAGATTTTTTTGTACGATCCATAAAAATCATCTCCTGTCTCGAAATCTGCCATTCGGCAGATGGCCTTGGGCTACCATGGGTCTGTTGCGCCAATGATGATGATTGTGAAAAAAATGTGAAATAAAGTAAAAAGGCAGTTAAATTGTTAACTAAATAATATTAATATTAGTATTATAATCTAGGATACTGTACCCCTGAGGAGGTCGCCAACCTTGCAACCCTGAATATTTCGCCAATTTCGTTAGGGTTGCAATACTATAATTAGAGGAATTCGTAGCTTCATTTTCCAAACAATATACTGACTATTTATTGTTATTATGGTTATATTATTATTTGCAGTAAATAAGAAAAGAAATATATATTCTTTTAAATAAGTATTAAAATAAATTATTGATTATTGCGAACTTATTTTACAACGTACGTCGGTCACTGATTCAGAACATAAACAATTTTTATGAAGTTGCCACTCAGGAAAGTAAGAAACAAACAAGAAAAACGATTTTTTTTTTATTTATTAATAACTTATATTTTTTCTTAAAGAATTAATTTCCTTTTTTAAAGATGTTCGTTTAGTTAGGATTTTGTGGCAAACCGTAATTAGAATTCGCTCGGAATATTTGAAGCTTTAGCTTTTTAGAACGTTAGTTAACGTTACAATTTAAATTTTTAATAATTGAAATAAATTAATATTGATAAAATAATGTGTTCGGAACATTTGATAATTATCTGGCAGAGTACATGTAACGGTGCCAGCACAAATGTGACATCCGTAAAATATTTTATGATTTCACCAATGGAATAAAATGGAAGAAGGAGATACCACAATAAAAGGTAAGTTATTCTCTGGTTTTTTCCTCTTTTTTATCTTTTGTTAATATTAATTTATCATTCGAATTCGGCTTCGTAAAGAACATGACTTATTTTTTGGCATTAAAAAAAAAAAAAAAAAAAAAAAAAATGAAATGGTGAATTAGCAAATAACTTTGGCGAAATTTTATCGTAACAGCGATTATTATCTTTGTCTAAACTATACATTTTTGGAATTTTCAAAATAAAATTCCACATAATAATTTGGCGATAAAGCGATTTAATTTGGTGTGTAAGCAATTTAGAATAAAATGTTGACAAAATAATGATATATTTTGGCGTTAAAACTACAATATGTGGCGTAAAAAAGAAAACATTAAAATGTTGACATAATAGTGGTAAAAATTTGGCGATAAATCGATATGAATTGGCGTAAAAAGCATTTCAGATATAATTTTTTTGGCATAATAGCGCTAAATTTCGGCGTAAAAGCGGTAACATTTGGCGCAAAAGTATTCCAGAGAAAATTTGGCGATAAAGCATTAACTTTTGGCGTAAAAGCACCTCAAAAAACAAGATTCACTTAGTGAAAACATTTGGTTATAAAGCGATAAATATTGGCGATAAAGCATTAACTTTTGCGTAAAAGCACCTCAAAAAACAAGATTCGCTTAGTGAAAAAATTTGGCTATAAAGCGATAAATGTTGGCGATAAAGCCTTAAATTTTGCATTTCGAGGATTAAAATTTTGGCAGGGTAGTGATAATATTTGGCGTTAAAACGATAATATTTGGCGTTAAAGCGATAAACTTGGCGATTTGGCAACCCAGTAAAGGATTTTGGCGTAATATCATTTTACCGCTCAAACTACCTGGGCCATTCATTTCCATGCTTGCTTACCGACTTGGCAACTTGGCGATGTGTTTGGCACAAAGGGTACAGGATTCTAGATTTTAACCAGTATTAACATCAATTTTTTTAAAGCTACTACAAAAGGAGCAATTCAGTTTAAAAGTGTTCCTTGAAACTTTGCAAAATTTATTAAAAAGTTTAATACAGTAAATGCAAATCTGACTTTAAAACTATTTTTTTTCTAAATGTCACCTAGAATATTTTCTTTAATCCATCAATAATTTTAACAAATTTAGTTCGATTTTTAAAAATCTAAAATTTGAAATTCCTTCTTATTTAATTATCTTTATTTAGGGTACCAATTACTATAGTTTTGTAAATTTCTCATTTTGTTCCATCTTTTTTATCGTGATAGCAAAATTTATATTTATCTTTTTTTTTTATTTTAGTTTTGTTTATGGGAGAACAGTTCTTGCAATGTTTCTTTTTTCTGAAATCCTCATTAAGTTTTCACATATATATTGATAATATCACTAAAATGTTTCATTTCTATTTTTAATCAAAGCTTTTAATTATTTATCATCTAGTGTGAAATGATATTGTTATAATGTTACTGTTTTAGTGAGAAATGATATTTTTAATACGCTTTTATTAGTTTCACCTGTATATTTATTTGTTTGTATGTATGTAACTGACTCTTTGGGATCTATTTTGCCCTACTTTAAGCGATCCAATTAAATTTAAACGTTGTAGACTTATCACAGACGACAATAAAATATTTTGATAAGTTTATTATCTCATCATGATTAGAATCGCCAGGATTAGTGATTAAAACACACAGCCTTTGAAAAGTCATCTTGACCGGTGCATCACTTTTTCCCCTGGAGATCTGTTTCTCCTTATACACACTATATAAGCTGCAAAGAAACATTTACAGACATATTTCAGACATTCAAACCTACGTAGGACAGTGGCACAACGGATAACGAGCCTGATTAGGAGATTCCCTGTTCGAATCCTGGCTGGCTCGACATATTCGCATTTAGCTTTTGTTTTACTCCCAATTAAATTATTGTAAGAACCAGTCCTCCGTACCAGGACATCATTTAAATATTATAGTTTAAAACCCTAAAAACACTCTTTTAGAGTTAATCAAACTAAAAAGTAAAAAATAATTGTTAACGTAAGAATAAAATGACTGACGAGAAAATGAACGTCACTGTTCTAAAAGCGTGGGGTGCTTTGTATGACCTATCTAAACTAACTCTGCATTTCGGGATGAAACTAGTGAAAAATTATAACGATTGATATCGAGCACCCCACGCTTTTAGAACAGGGACATAAAGAGTGTTTTTAGGTTTTTAAACTATTAATTTATTTTTGTGAAATGATATTGTAGAGCGCAAGTCGGCCTTCTGGATTCTAACTGGGTGTCGTTAGGTTGAGATACTCGAAGCATAGGTTGAAGAACCCACAGCTTTTATTTACACGCTCACAAACATCACACACATTCACTTACAGACAATATTTAAAGAAATACAATTATAATTGTATTTCTTTAAATATTGTCTGTAAGTGAATGTGATTGTAGATTCGTGAAAGGATTCAACTTCTAAGCCGAAACGCCGATACTTATGTACACGCAGGTACGATTATACTTCCTCCCTATACAGTCTATAGACCAGGTACAATGCAGGGTTGATTTGAATATATTTCCTCTTGAAATGAGATATTACAAGTTAAACGTTTCTCAGCGGCGGTGTTGTACTTCCTCGCGGGTGAGAGTCTCAAGGCCTATTGACCATTTCTCCTGAACGCCACAAAGGGTGCTATTGCAATGCGTAAGAGGAAGCATTGTTACGCTATCTAATTTGACAGTTTAATTATTTATTTGAATGTAATGTAATCTACTCATAAAACATTTTTATGTGTTTTGAAGTCAACAAATCAAATCTGATAAAAAAAAAAATATGAAAAATATTTCAGTTAATAGACGTATTGTTTTGTATTGCCTGGAAAAAAATAAATACATAATAACAGGTATTTTATGCCATCATTGAACTTCTGCGGTTTTCAAGATCATCTTTTTTAAAAGTATGACGTTGACTATTGTTGATTTTTCGTCTCTTATAAATGCCCAAAATTATTTAATATTTTCCTTTGGGTCAAAAACCACTTTGATTTCACACAAGACAATGGATACAAGGAGGAATTTGTGGTTAGTGAAAAATAGAAAAACGTCACAAATAATAAACTGAATGTTTATTGCATAAATATCCACTAATTGATGGATGATTTGAAATTTTGATATCAATAAATTATTATAGGACGTCATTTCTTTTTCTCAACAGAAGCACGTGGGGGCGCTGTACTTCCTCTCGGATGATCATTTCATTATCATGAAATGATCCTACAGATCATTTTTCTGAACGCCTCGGGGGCGTTCTTGCCAGTGCGTAGGAGGAAGCATGGTTACAGTCTTTAAATATCTACAAAAATTTGTAAGTAAAAATTAAAGTAATTGTTTTGAATATCAGTCTCCTAGAGCAGCAAAGAATATTTAAATTGAAAAAAAGTTTTTTTTTTTTCTTTTTCTAAAATAAACGCTAATTTGACACTCTATTCAGTACACATTGCGACTATGACAAAGTACAGAGTTAAATTTGAATTGCTTACATATCCGTCGTGGAGATAATGTGTTCTTAATAACTTTTAGTTTCAAGTTCAACGTGAATTGTGGGTAACATATATTTGAGAAATAAATTCTTAGCAAAATGTTTTTGTGTAAGTTAAATTAATAGAAAAGAGCTGAAATAAATGAAAACAAGTAATATAAAAAAATTTAAAGTCAATTCCTACTTTTTTCTCACTATATTGCAGAAAAGTCCTTTACAAACAAAGTTGAAATTTTCCTCTTATTTGTCGCCCTAAATCTAAAAAAAAAAACTAAAATGAATTAATTAAATTTAATGAATGAATTCATTAATATTTGAAAAAACTGTATTAACATCAGTGTCATCCACTACAAGTTCAAAAAAAATGCATTTGAACTTGAGTGGTTGAATAAAAAGTATTTTATGAACGATTGAAAATTTGAACAAGATATACATATAGGGAGAGTGTGAACTAATAGAAGGAATTGAAAAATAGATGATTTTAAGACTTTGATTAAATTTACGAAAGCGGTTTCATTCAAATGTGATGACACAAATTGAAAAGTTTTAATTGATCAAGTTAGTTACTGAGGAAAGCTTGGATGACATGGAAAAACTATCAATAGTTTTCTTATCTCACTCGGTCGGGCCGACAGCAACATTTTTGTTAAAGTCCCTGAACCCGTGTGGTCTCATGGAAGGAGGGAAAGATGGGGCAGTTTTTGTTGTGATGAAGCACCTGTAGGTAGAAGTCTGACTTGGCTCCGTGATGCTGAGGAAGGAGAGCAGTGCCTTCCGGGAGGACTTTTAGGGGCTACTACCCCGAATTTGCGTATCGTATGGGAGAAAACCCGGAAAACACCCACTAGATAGCTCGACTCTGCTGATGCTGACAGCTCGACTCTGCTGTTCGAAGATACTGTATATAACAAACGTCAGAGAGGCTCCTCGTTTTTAAAACAGTGTTTACAACAAAGCCGCCAGCCAAATTAACCTCAGCTCTAATGCTCAACAGTGATCCACGCGGCCACTGAGCCACGAGTCGGGTAAATTATTTATAGTAAAACAAGAGACTTTAGTATAAAATGTGTTTGCTGATTTCAATATTGATATGATTATTAAGCAAAACTAGAGTAGCAACAAAAATATATGACTTGAATTCATTATGAATTTTCTTATTGGATTATTCTTTTCGATAGCATTGCTCACAGACTAATTATGTTAACTATTTAATTTTGTCTTCTTCTTTGACGCAACAGTCTTACGGCTTGCCAAGGCCGTCTACATACTTCAGATTTAGAGACAGGAAATGTTTTCTTGTTAAGGGTAGGAATGTCAGCCCTGCACCCGACAGTCATATTATGCTGGGACCTACGGTTTAAAGTTGATTCTGAAACACTACAAACATCCATGCCCCCGTCGGGATTCGAACATGAAACTTGTGGCCCCGAGAACCAGTAGACCTCGAGACTGTAACATGAGAGGAAGTACAACGCAATTATGCTCTCCCGCTGATAAACGTTTAGTTTACAGCCTCTCACCCGCAGAGAAATTCTATGCGTACCGGAGCGAGTTTATATTCGTATATGCGTACTACCCTGCGCGTACCTAAGTATCAGAATTTCAGCTTTGAAGTAAAATCCTTCCAAGAATCTATAATTATCTATCCTTAAATGTGTTAAATATTGTATGTCTCTAACTGCATGCGTGTGGTGCTTGTACGTGTGTAAATAAAGTTGTTAGTTCTCCAACCTGTGCCTCCAGTATTTCTACCCAACCATGCCTGGTTACGATCTACACTCATGTCCAAAAATTAAGGATAATTCAGAATCACACAGAAATTGTACTCTAAAATAAAAATTCACCTGTCTTATCACACACATCTTGAAGAAGAATATGCAAATTTCAGGAAACCACCAGATGGCGTGGTTAGTACGTCGCAATGACTTGAGTGTAAGAGAGGGGTATATAAGGAATGGTGGCAAAGAAGTAAAATTGTTCACAAGCGCTAAAAAGCTTTTCAGTTTAAATAAATAGTTATGGCACAAAGGAAGCATTTGGATGATTTTTTACGTGGTAGAATTATCGGACGACTGGAATGTGAACGTACCCAGCTGGAAGTATCCGAGGAACTTGGAATCCCAGAGTGTCATCTCGAGGCTTTGGCAACGATTCCAAGATGATGGTAATGTGAGTAGATGTTACAGCACATGTCGCCCCCGACTTACAACGCCGAATGAGGACCGGTATTTAAAAGTTACTGCCAAAACAGACGGAGCACAGCATCAGACCTGTCTCGTCAGCTCTCTTCAGCTACCGGTACGACAGTTTCAAGGCATACCGTGTATAGACGCTTAGGCCACATTGGTCTATATGTTCGTAGGCCTGTCAGATGTGCCTCGGAACTCACTGTCGTCTGCGATTAACCTGGAGTAAGAGAGCATGCATTGGGACACTTGTGGTCTTTGTGATGTTTTCCGACGATGGTTTAGTTTAGCTGATTCTCGCCGGACTTTCATATGGAAAGCGCCATCCGTTAAAAAAACACCATTGAATGACACCGTGACGGTGGTGCAGGATCATCGTTTGGGGAGAATTATTCTTGGTTCCAGAACTGACCTGCATGTTCAGAGTGTAACGATGAAGGCCACATCTATCGGGAGGTCATTCTGGAACAACATGTACGTTTGTTTCGGGGCGCCATTTGTGCTGAATTTCTGTTTATGGATGACAACGCCCATCCTCACCGTGCAAACATTGTAGACGAATGCCTTCAATTGGAGGATATCACCCATATGGTTTGGCCAGCATACTCACCGGACTTGAATCCAATAGAGCATGTGTGGGATATTAACAAAAGAATTGCAGCCCGTCAACCCCCTTCCATATTTCAACCGAACTTCGGAGGGCATTCATTGATGAATATTCCCCAAGATCAGATTGATAATTTGATACTCAGCATGCCTACGCGTTGAAGGCCTGTATTGCATCGTCCGGGAGATATACTCCATATTAACCATCATACTAACCATGTTATACTGTTTTTGTAAATAGGTTTTTTTGAAATTTGCTCAGGGAGTAAAAATCGAGTTTTTATTAATTATGTCAAACATATAGCATCTTTTTTTGCACTTTACCTTTTGTTTAATAACCCGATTTTACAAATAAGTCAAATTTGTTTTGCTTCTGTCTCTTTCTTTGCCTGAACTTTTATCTTTAATTTATGGAATGAGTGTAGATTGTTCAAATGGATATTTTATTATTTTAAGAATATCACTGTCTTTGAGCTTTTCTCGATAAGACTTTTGGCTTTCAATTCCTAATACTGATTAACAATAATATTGAGGTTCGAATTATGTGAATCGTTCTTGACATCAAAATTATTTTTAATTATTTATTTAAAAATAATCGCTGGTGATTTAAGATATCTAACTTTTGTGGTTCTCATTTTTAAATATTCATTGTTTAGATCTCTGCGATCGGTTTCAAATTTCAAAATTATTTCGAGCTACATATTTGACAGTCGAGTAAAAATAAGCCTGTTTAAAATTTCGACAACAAAGATTTAATAAAAGCTTATTTAGAATAAATACAATATTATAAATATACAATTTTATTCCGAGAAATCAAAAAGCCTCAACTAAATCTCGTGATCGCCAATGAATGAAATACCTTTCCGAACTTTTATTTTTTTAACATGTTTTCCTTTAGTTTTGTATATCTAATGCATCATTTAAAAAAGGTGAATTGAATTAATTCATGAGATCATCTTTATAGATGAATCAATTTCAATATTCTTCATTAAATGAATGCAACTGTTCTCGAAATACTTTAGTTCAATTCTTTTCACACACAAGGAAAATATTCTTCACATGATATGCATTATGAATTTTCTAATTCATAAAAAGCTGTCATTTAACAAAAAAAAGTTTCCTTCATTTCAAAACTTTTTTGTTTCATTCTGTGTTAAACATGTATTTAATTAAAATGCAACAGAATCCTTTTAAATAAGTGCTTTAAGAAAAAATAAATTATTTTTTATTAATGATTAAAGGATAAAAAAGATACATAATTGATCCTATCTCGTTTTCAGTACACCCCGCTCAGAAATGTGACGCTTGATTTTTATTTAATTTAAGAAGACTAAATTGTTCTGGATATTATATGTTTTTAGAATTGCTTTCTTGTAATATTTTTAATTCCTTCTATTTACAATATTTTCCATTTAATGATTAGCCTCCTGCTTTTTTGATTCGCACAGTCTGATGGCGAATTAGCTAGTCGAAATTTTGGTACCACAGGCTTCAGGTTCGATTCCTGGCGCTGGCATGAATATTCGTTAGTGGATCGGAAAACATTAAAAAAACTATCGTAGAACTATCGTTTAGCCCCGGTCTAATTAGCCTAACGTTTGCAAAATATGACCATAGAGTGACAAACTAAACCTTTCTTGATTGCATATTTGCCACAGTGTCAGGAGTATGTTTGGGTTTATTTCCTGTTTTTATTCCCAGTACTTTCCGGGAGGACTTTAAGGGATAACTAACCCGCATTTTATCGTATGGGAGAAAACCAGGAAAATTCTCACCAGCTAGTGCGACTACTAGGTAAGGTACCTATCATCACAAAATCCATCCTAGTTTTTTGAAACTGTCAGCAATAAAATCGCCAGAGTATTGAACCTAATGCGGCGGAACTTGCCACTGAGTCAGGAGTCGAGCATAAAAGATATTAATACAGAAACAAACTCTCTGCTTGATATTTATTATTATTATTATTATTTATTTGTGTTTTTATTTTATTTATTTTGCTAGACCAGCTATAGCGTCGAAATATTGATGGCTAGTCTTATCTAAGAAAAACAAAAAACAGGAGCATTCTGGACCAATAGTAATTTCGTATGTCAATGCGAGCATTTTATGCCTATAACAATGCTACTGTCTACGTATCGTTCAGATTACTGATTAAGTTAATTCATATTTTACAATAATTCAAAATTTTCTGTACAAAACATTTACTATTAATAATGATTATATAAAACTTGGAGACAAAGGGGCCTGAATGGCCGAATGCCTAGCGCTCTGCCGCTCCGTACCACAGGTTTCGGCTCCGAGTCCCGGCGGCCGTGGCTGTTTGTAGTGGTTCGGAATTCACTTTAAACCGTAGGTCCCGGTCTAATAGGATCGTAGAGCGTTGCGGGGACATTGTTACTCCGCGTCCGTGGCTTATCTTCAAGTTACACGCGCCCCCTGGGTAATGCAAAGTGAGTACGTCTGTGCAGCTCTTGCCTTAAGGCACCCAAGACCAAGCTGTCTAAGTGTTTGCCGGCTGCATTAGAAAAGAAAAAAAATATTATATACAGAACCTCTTTAAGTCGAAAACCTCCACAACTCCAAAAAAATTTTTGTTCCCTTCCGTTCAAGCCCCAAAACCTCCATTACTCGAAATTGCAACCCTCTATAAGTCGAAATAATTACTCAATCCCCACAAGCCATTTTGGTATATATTTTCCCTCCGTAATTCGAAAAAAAAAAAAAAAATTGGACCTCTCTATCTCGAACATTAGCAATGTTTGATTTTACAATCTTTTACAACCTTTACAACTCGATCATTTGAAACTAATTACCCCTATAGTTCGAATAAAAATAAGTTACCGACTTTAAGGATTTGTCGACAATCCACGTCATTGCTTCTTAGAAAACAATGTATGAGTATATAGTAAATAGAATAACTAATTCTATGAAATAGCAACTCGGAAGAAAAAGAATTTTCTGGTCTTTATAACTTAGATAATGCTATAGATAGAGAACGATCGAATTGTCTAAAGCAAAAGAAAAAAAAGAAAAGAAAAGACTTTTTAATACATAATATTTTTAATTTTAAGGTTGTTTCGGAATTATTTTGATTTTTTATTGTAGTGCATAATATAACTCAAATAAACATGCTTATTACCTCTGTAACTTGAATTTTTATTTATCTTACCTCTCTAACTCAAAAACAAGTCAGAAAGAAGTCAAATATTTAGTCTCTACAAGTCGAATATTTCCTTACAAAATCCGTGCAAGTCGAAATCCTCCATAAGTCGAAAACTCTATAACTCGAATTATTTGGCGTCTCCCTTGAAGTTCGACTTATAGAGGTTCTACTGTATATATTTTCATATACTAATTTTGCTTTAAAATTAAAGGATTACAATTACTTATTACTTTTTTTTTAAATTAAAAATTATTTTTTTAATAAACATACTGACTAATTATTTACAGTATCTGTATAAGTTTGAATCTCAAGTAAGGAATGGTGGTTATAGTTGTTTCTTTTTTATAAGATATCACTGAATTTGCACCATGAGAAAATTTCAACAATTTTGTGGAATTATTTAAAAAATATTTATGTTAAATATTAATATACTCTACATTAGAAGAAGTTTTTACTATTTACCATTTAAAAAATCAATTAAGTAAAAAAAAAAAATTTCATATAATTTTAAAAATGAAAATTTTTTTTTTCAAAATATAAAATATAAATTTAAAATAAAAAATATATAAAATATAAAATAAAGATTTTTTTTTGTAAAAATTAATTTCATGTATATAATAATCTATTAATTCCATTATGTGTTATTTTTAGGAAAAAAAAAAAGGTTTAATTTTTATATGTAAAACATATTAATTTCTCCTTAAATTATATTTAATTAATATTGAAACTACAATAATTTTAAATAATATAATAAATTTAATTAAACATAATATATTCAACTAGATAATGCTATGAATAATTTAACTTCATTCTAAAATTATTAACCATTAGATTTTATTAGATAGCCTATGAAGTACTATACAATTTTTCAAAAAAGAATTGAAGCGATAAAACTTTATAAATAAATAAATGAATAAGATATTTAATAAAACGAATGATAAAATGAATAAGATATTTAATAAGTTTATTAAATAAGATATTTAATAAACTTTAAAACTTAGCACATAAAACATTTTTTTGAAAAACTTTAAATATTTTATGTTAAAATAGAAAATTCGAGAGATATTAATTTACGAAAATAATATTTTATTTCTTTTACAATAATGGGTAATGAAATAATCAATATTAAAAATAAGGAAAACGAGAAACTCGTCAATAACATCGCTAAAATAATATGCTGCAAAAAGTGACACAGTTATCTTAATTTGGCGAATTTTCTGGCATCTATTACATTTTTACTGTTACGTTTGATGTATATCTCTGCACAATAGAATACATATAGAATAAATTAGAAGCATTTGATGGGAATAATAATTATATATCTGGGGCCTGAATGGCCGAGTGGCTAACGGTCTGACGCTCGGTACCACATGTTTTGGTGCCGACGGTGCGGGATGTGTGTAGTGGTTCGGAATCCACTTTAAACCGTAGGTCCCGGTCTAACAGGATCGGAGAGTGTTGCGGGGGTATTGTTACTTCCGCGTCCTTAGCTTACCTTTAAGCTGCACACCTCCTGGGTAGTGCTAAGTGAGTAACGTCGGTGCAGCGCTTGCTTTAAGGCGTTAGAGATAACTGTCTAAGTGTTTGCCAGCTGCATTGGAGCAAAAAAAAAATATATATATGTATATATATCTTTACTTTTAATGCTATGTAGTATTACTTTAAACATTAGTTATTATTATATATTCTTACTTACGTATGCAAATGTTACGACTTGCACTTTGATTTGAAATCACTCATGTTTAGAATGGTAGTTTGGTTTGGTTTGTCGCTCTATGATCATCTTGTGCACCGGGACCTACAGTTTAAAGGGGATTCCGAACCACTAACAAACCTCCATGCCCCCACCATGTTTCGAACCTGAAGCCTGGTTTACCAAAGGCCAGAGAGATAGCCACTTGGCCAGAGAATGATAAATGGGCATAGCAGATTCTGCATTACTCTCTCTGTATTTATAAGAAGTTGCAAAAGTGCATTTATATATCGCCATCTTCGGAGATGGGAGCAGCATCCTATTCATTCATTTCTATTCTAATGGAGTGATTTAACCAGAATTATTCAAAATTGTTTATTGATTAATCATATCCATCTTTGGTGTAGACACAAAAACTTCCAGTTCAGCTTCGTTTGACGGATTCATTGAGGTAACCCCCTGCAAATATCAATTTTTTAATAAATTTAATTTTTCTTAATTATATAGTGTTGTGTTGTCTAATACTCAGTGTCCTGTATTGGTGGATGGACACCCCGTAAGTAGTCTACTCATGGAAGGAGGGAAAAAGGAGGTAGCTCTTGTTGTGAGGGAGCACCCTGTAGGTCGAAGTTTGACTTGGCTCCGTAACGTTGAAGATAGAGGGAAGTGCTTTGCGGGAGGACTTTTAGGGGGAACTAACCTGCATTTGAGTATAGTATGGGAGAAAACCTGGAAAACTCCCACCAGGTAGTCTGACTACCGTGGCAAGATGCTGAACATTACACACGCCAACGAGTTTGCTTGGTTTTGGAAAAAAAGAGTGTCTACAACAAAGCGGCCAGTCGATTGAACCTCAGCCCCAATGCTCACCAGTGGCGACGTTGATATTGAGCCACGAGTTTGGCAAATTTTTATATTAACGTTTATCATTGTTAACGTGTACAGTATTTAAATATCGAAAATTTTTATTTGATAAGCAATACAGTATATAGAGATTTTTAGAATGTTTTAATATTTTATTCTATTGAATTTCTAATTAATTCACAATTGAGAAGTCCCAAGTCGCTATTTATTTCAATAAATATGCTGCTCTTTTCGACTGCTTAGCACTGACGTAACATCTTTTGTTATCAGAACAGCAGAAAGTGCGGAGGACACTCCTATTGTACCACCATGATTTGAAATCCGTAGGGATTAGAATATGTGAAGTATCGTACCGTGTTGCTTTCATCTGTTGTTTATCCCACTTGGTCGACAGCAACAGACCAAGTCCAAGAACCCGTGTGGCCTCATCGAAGGACAGAAAGGGGAGACAGCTCTTGTTGTGATGGAGCACCCGTAGGTAGAAGTCTGACTTAGTTTCATGATGTTGAAAAAGGACGGAAGCACCTTCCGTAAGAACTTTCAGAAGAAACTACATCGCATTTGCGTATTGTATTTGTGAAAACCCGGAAAAACTCCCACCAGGTAGCCTAAAAGATGCAGAACATTCCAAACGGCATCGAGGTTCCTCGTTTTTTAAAATAGTGTCTACAACAAAGCCGGGGGCGGTTTGAACCTCATTCAATATTCTTTATTTTTACATTATAACATATTAAAATGCCTTAAGAGGAAGATAGGGGGCGAAAATATGGAAACCATATTCTTCGTTATTTAACTAAACCCACTTAAACTGAGATGCTTTTTACATCGCCTTCTTTTGATGATAGCTAGATTGCTTGAGTTTTTTTCTACATTTGCTTCAATTGCAATTTGCTGCATAATTTAAAAATATTTATTTTAATATGGGAGACCAATTTTCTTAAGACCTCTTGTAAAATAATCATTTCTTTTCATTAGAATTATGAAGCATAAACAACATAAAACATGTAACATAGCATTATAAAATGCCTATATGAGCAAATAACTTCTTGGTTATGTTTTTATCTCATATATTTTCGTGCGGCGAGATGGCCAATTGGCTAGCGCTTTGACCGTTAATCCCACAGGCTTCAGGTCCGTATCCTGGTGGTGGCATGGTTGTTTGTTAGTGGTTCGGAATCCACGTGACACAGTAAGTTCAGATTTAGTTATCCCAAAGTGTGCAGAAAATGACCGTAGAGCGACAAACCAAAACCAAATGCCAATGCATAATAATTATTTTGTCTAAACATGATAAAATTTTATTTTTTGTAATTTTGCAAATAATTTGTATTATTACTTCTAGTATAATAATCTACGTAACAAAGCGAAGTATGATATATTTTTCCTCGCATTCTTTATTATGATGAAGGAGATAAATTTCAGTGACAACACTTGGTGATTCAAAAGGAAGTAAAGTTCGTTTACAATTGAAAGCGACGAAAGATCTTCAATAGTTTTTCCCCATATAAAATCCAAGGTTGTCTATCAGTTCTGGAAACCTTTTCGCTAATAAAGGAGTATTAAAAATTCTAGACGTTTGTTTATTCTTCAGCAAACTATTTTTTTTTAAAATTTTTAAGAAATTTATTTGTTATTCATTTAGCTAAAATGTCAATCTGTTCTTTCAATCAAAAATTCCTACCAGAATAATCGCTTTTATTTTTTATTGTACGTCAGATGATGAAACCAAATAGTTCTTTGATGTTTTAAAACATTTTTGATAAGGTGTAACTTCTTTAAATATTCTACATTTTTTTTTTTCATTCCTTTTGAAATTCCAACATCATCAGTAAGGTCTCTAATTGTAAATCGACGGTTTGCAAGAACCAAATCTTTAAACGTGAGCTTCGTCGGTTGAGGTTGGTGGTCGACCAGAGAGCTTTCGTCCTCGACGCGTTCTCTGCCTTCTTTGAACTGTTTATACCACTTCTAAACATTTCTTTCCGATATAGGAATGGTCACCGAAATGCTTTCAATATTCGATACATTTCCGCAAACTAAATTTAACACAAGTTCTTTGCTCAATTAAATTCAGACATTTTAAAAATCGCCGTAATCAGTTTTAGAATATCACAAAACCAGGCGTGACCTAAACACTAATGAATATTTTGACGTCAAATTTCGCACAGATGTCAAGGACAGTATTGTTGTACCAGCAACCTAACAAAGAAAAAATTGAAATTTCCTAAGCCCCGAAATTTTAAATTGAAAATTGGTCTTACTCTTTGGACACAGTAGTACAAAGCAATATTCGCCCTTCATTGGAATATTAGTGTACATAATTTACCCCTAAAAATGTTTTTGGAAAGCAACATTCGCCATTCAGTGGAATATTAGTGATGTACATAATTTACCCCTGAAATATGTTCCGGATAGCAATATTCGCCTCTTCATCAGTGACATACATATTTGTAACGAGGTTCATTGACGTACAAAAATAATTCTACACCTAGGTCTGTGAGTTGCTAATAAAACGATTGAGACACTTGAATTTTTCATTGTATTTATAATAAGAAGGATTTTGAAATTTAAAATGAGTTTTTAATTCTTAAATCAAGAATTTTATATCGTCTATTTAAATATTTTTGCTCATCAAAAGAACAGAACCTACTTAAGGAAAAAAATATGGAAAATGAAGGCCATTGTAATTTGGAAGCTACTTGTATATGAAAGAAAAGCTAATTTTTAATAAGATTAAGATTTAAATCTTGAATTTTAAATAAATTACCAACCTGTGAATGTCTTTCCTCAATAATTTGAAAATTCAAATTCAAATTCAAATAAAAAATGCCGTTACTTGTTTCTTCCTTTCTTTTTAATGTTAAAAAATTTAAACTTATTAAAATGCATTTATCTGTATTACTGTGTAAGATGCAGAAAAGGTAAAAATGTCTATGAAAAAAAAATCATATGACTTTTTGTTTTTCGTATATTTATCAGGTTAAAAATAATTTTTATCATGCATTTTTTTATCAACTTGAGCACACTTTCAAAACGCAACTGTTTATTTATCAAGACATAACACACACCATGTATTTTATATATATATCATCAGTTATCATGTAATTAAAAATATATATCATACAGGAAATGAGATTTAAAAGTTATGCTCATTAATAAAAAAACTAGTAATATCCATTATTTTAACGTACAAGGCATTTCACGATTTCTTTTTCGTAAACCATATTTTTTTTCATGTTTTCATCACGATCGTGGTTTTGCTATATTTTTTATGAATAAAATATTACTATTTTTAATATATATTTAATTATTAGTAAAATTATAGCAGTTAATAGAGAGTTTTTGCATAACGTTTTTTTATCGTCCGATATTTTTTTCTTCCTAGCTCGCATGCTCATAGGAAACATTGTACCTATTACGCATGCGTATCTGTAATACTGAAACAGCTATTTCTATGAGCATGCGCCGGACGACAAAATATCGGACGACAAAAGTTATGCAAAAACTCTCTAATATCACTAAAGAAATTATCTACGAATATTATTTTTCTTCTGATAGAAGACACACACAAACAACCGATTCCATTGATTGATTTTGAATTTTGAAAAACATTTTGTTGCATTTTCCAAGGGTGGGTCCAGACAATGCATGTAAACAACCGGGCAATCAAAGACATGATGAGAAGTAAGCTGGGCATCATGGTAGTTGTCACATTTTTGATATTTTTTTAACATTATCAGTAGAACGCCATCAACAGAAATGTTCCTATTTTTGTGCTGCTTCATCTTTAATCTTATAAGTGTAGTAGTTATTCTTCTGTCGACATTTAGTTCTGCAATTTGGTATTTAGTTTTGGTTTTATTAGGAATTATAAGTTTAGATTTTGCCAAGGCATTTACATCTGTAAGGGAAGTAGAACGTTCCCCAAAGTATATAAAATTTTCATTAAATTCCAAATCCACATGAACAGAGATCAATGTACTAGAAATGGAATAGAATACACATTCTGTACAAGAAGTAGATATGTTTTAAAAGAGATATAATGTTTAAGATCATATTTGGAAACCTTTATTAAGAGCCTGTAAGGCAGACCTTGATTTAGTGAAGATAGTAATTCCATTCATAAGTATGTTGTTGTCGTATCCCCTGAAGAGTACAAGAAAATCAAATATCGCGGTGTTTCCGAATAATATTGGCTATGTTGATAGCCAGCTCAAAATATAAATCCTCTTCCGAGGATGGTCCAGACAACGCACGACGGCTGCCACAGCTGGCAATTAAAGACATGATGAGAAGTAAACTCGACATCAGGGAAGTTGGCACATTTTTGGTATCTTCTAACGCCATCAGCAGAAATTTTCATATTTGTGGGGTGCTTCATTCTTAATCTTGTGAGAGTACTAGCTGTTTTCCTGTCGACATTTAGTTCTTTAATTCGGTATTTAGTTTTAATCTTAGAAGATATTATAAGAAATTGAATGATATTTTTTAAAGAATAGTGTATCAAACAATATCTAATGTGTCAAACATACCTGAGAATGAATTCTGATATTATTTTTTATTGCCGTTATCACAAGTAAGATAAACATTAGATTAGAGGAATTTGTAAAAACAAATCTTTTGAAATTATTTAATAAAATGTTGTTTTATTTCTGAAATTAAATAGAAATAATAATTAAATTTTAGTAACAAATTAAGTGAAGATTATTTTAATGATGTTCAGAAATTAAAAGTGTTTTCAGTAAGTTTTGTCATATCTTACTCTTGTCCTAGATTATAATGCCTAATTAGCGGACGAGTTAACCCACTGCACTGATTCTAGCTCTTGCAATCCATGCTTATAAAATCAACATGAGACAAGTGTGATTGTGGTAGTGGTAGTGTGGTGGTGATTAGAACGTTAGAATAGTGATGATTATGACCTCACACATTGAATCAGATTGTGGTGAAAATTTTTTGTAGATTTTTAATACGTTATACTAATAAGTCCATCCTTCGGTGAACTTTCGCACACTCCACATAATGAGGGTCTCTATAATGAATGGGGTGATATATCATAATATAATATTATATTAGCTAATTTTAACTAAATATTGTTGAAAAGCAAATGAGGTTTTCTACAAATTGCGATATGGTTTTTTATATTTACAATGTAATCTTTCTAAAAATTGACCTGAAGTTGCACTTAGAAAATAAACGATTACAGTGGGGATTAATGGGCGAGTGACTGGCTCTTCGGCACCACAGGGTTTGAGTTCGAGTTCCGGCGGTTCCAGGATTCTTTGTACTGTTTCGGAATCCACTTTAAACCATAGGTTCCGGTTTAATATGCATGTGGAGCGTAAGGCTGACAATCTGACCCCGTAAAATATCAGCGACACGGAGCTAAGTCAGATTTCTACCATCACAACAGAGGCTTCCCTTTCCCACTTTCCATGAGATCACATGGATTCATGGACTTGGTATTGATAAGTGATGGGCAAACTTTTTCGGTCGCGGGCAAAAAATCGGGAAAAAAAGTTTGGTGGGCCAAGATAAATTTTCTAAAATTTTAAAAACAATATACAAATATTACAATTTAAATATGTTAATGAGATGAATGAAATTGCGATTTCATTTTCAAAAGTTCCATATATTGAGGCTCGAAGGGAGATGCACTGATTCTAAGGAACGAGGTTAAATGCTCATCTGTCAGTCTACTTTTGAAATAATTCTTTCTAAGGTTCATAGTTGAAAACACTTGTTTACATATATAAGATGAAGCAGACATAGCTCTCTGATTTTCTGCGCGTGAAGTATTAAATTTGGGAAACTAACTTTCGATAATGATTTGTAAAACTCTAACTTTGGCATATTTAGAAACAACTGCTTGAGATGATTGTTAGATTGCAACTCAATTAACTCAACCTGCAAATCTGACTTCACTGTTTCACAAAAGGCATGATAAAAATATCCAATTCTGTTTGAATGGCACTGAAATCTTGAAATCTGCGTTCGAACTCAAAATGCAGTTTTTTCAAGCCATCATCATAATTCTTAAGCTTCTCTTCATTTACTGAGGGTATTGCATTTAACCTCGGGATATGAGGTCACATGTAAGGTCTAATTCATCTATATTGGATTCCCATATATCTGCTCCCCGAGAAAGAGATAACGCCTGTTCGCCAATCTACAGCTATAACTAACAAAGAACTTCCGCTTTTAACACTTGAAAACTGTCTGTGTTTGTTATTTCCATCGATTTATGTTTTGTAGAACAAAAATAGAGAAAGTATAAAGATTTTCAGACCTTTGAAAAAAATGAAGAAAAAAATAATCTTTAATCAAAGTAGAAAAGGAGATGGATATATAATATATAAATTTATATTTCTTTTAATTTGCCTCAGACCGGCAAATTAAAATTCTACATGTGGGACGGATAGAACCTTCTGGCGGGCCGGAGTTGGCCGCGGGCCGTAGTTTGCCCATCCCTGGTCTAGATGTTGCTGCTTACCAAGTGCGATAAGACACAACAAAATTATAGTAAAACTTACTCGGTCACCAAATTAGTTTATCAGCCCTTAATTTAATTCCTATAATACCCCTTAATTTAATTCATCTAATCATACATTTCTCTCTCGAAATTAACTTTATTCTACATACAAAAATTTACAATCAATTAGCATTTTTTTCCCGTTTTATTCTACATTTTGAAAAAAAAAAAAGCCCTCTATTTTTCGTGATAAGTATATAAGTATTTCCTTTTATTGCAGACAGTTTATATTCACCGGAATGTTCTGAAGTTAATAAAATTTCAAAGGAGATTGTTATTTTTTAATAGGATCAACCCTTCATTACCTACGATTTGAAATATAAAGAATGACGTCAAATAGCAATACGTAAACACACTACGATACGTCACGTTTTTGCCCATGTGCGTGTCAAAGGTTTACATTTTGAGTTCATTGAAAAATAACAAAATCGCTACTTAACTGATAAAGAAAACCACAAAAAGTAAATAAGTCTTTTTCACTTTCTACAAGGATAACAGGTGTTTTGTGGGGAAGCAGATGAATAATTGATACCGAAAATCGTGTCAGCAGATCTAGATAATTATATTTTCGTTGAATTATGAAGTGACCTCATGTTATTTTGTCTGTCATGTAAACAAAATAATTCACATTGATAATGATAAGAGAAGCACATTTATTACCAGAATTTACTGTATAATAATAGGTATAGACAAACATTTATGCAAATTTATTTTCCATTTTTTTTTTTTCCCAATGAATTTTTACCTACAGTAGGGATAATGATTTTAATGTAAAATTTTTTGTTTATTCTGATTTGAAATTTTTTTTTTTTTTTAATATTTTGTATAAATTATTATTTTAATTGATTTATTTTATTGAACTGCGAACTTTTATTTTATTTATTTGAATGTAATTATTACAGAAATTATTTTATTTTTGCTATTTAATGAATTTTAGTTAATTGAATAATTAAAAAATTGTATACTTTTTTTCCCTTTCATTAAATAAAAAAGAATCTCAATGAAAAAAAGGGTGAAAATTAAACTGTTTTTTTGTAGTTTTTACTATTTAAATATTATTTTTTGTATATATTTATAACATATAGATTTATTTAAATAAAAAAATATAAAAGAAAATTTATGAAAAAGGCGTTTTTCTATAAAGAAAGGTATTGGGTTAGCAAAAAGAAATTTAAGTTTTAACCATTTTAGTACATTCAAAAACCGAAAGTACTTTCTTCCAACCTATTAAATAGTTTTATGCAATATACTACTTCAATACCACTTCTCTACTCAAAATGTACTAGCGAAATAACTTTTGATTTTGAAAATACAAATTTTACTTCTGATGAAATAAAACTTATTCCAGTATTACTGACGCTTCTCTAATTTGCAAATGCTAGAATTTTAAACAAGCTATTAACTAATAGATAAAATTGTTTGTAATAATAAAATGGCAAATTCACTTATATAATAACTAAATTACAAAATTAATTTATCAGATATTTAAAAAGAAAAATACAATTTGTTTTGTACAGTGGGAAATTTGGCGATAAAAAACCCATTGATTTGCAGAATTAGATAAGAATTGTAAAAGTTTAATGCCAACGAATTTAAAAGCAAACAGACAAAATAGATAAAACTCCTTCCTTTTTATCGTACTTACCGTGTATAGACAGCTGCGAATTTTGGAGTATTTACTTTACTTGGTAATTTATACATTTGCATTTGGCCACTCCTTAACGTGCTGTGACGTTGATTATATTCAAATTATAATCCTAATAATTATTTTATTACAATTCAAACAAAAACAGAACGACTCTTTTTTATTTCGCATCTACTTACATGACAATTTTGATTTTATAAATAAAAAAACATAAAATCACACAAATAACTAATAAATTGATTGTTTCAAGCTTGTAATCTTTCATGTCATATTTAATTTCTTGCAAATATGGAATGATCTATCAGTAGAATTGTCAAATATATATTAAATAAATATAGATTAGAAAACTTTTTTTTTTTATTTCCAATGGCAGATTATGAACAATTACAGCAAAAAAAAAAAAAAAAAAAAAAAAAAAAGAACAACGAAAAATAAAAAAGAACAGAGAATACAACAAAACATGCTGAAACAGAGTTCATTAATCTAACATAATGCCAAGTTGTAGAAGATTTGAAAATTAGATTAGAAAATTTGACTAGATTAGAAAATTTGCTTTAATAGTATTTGAATTTTTCTTGCCATGCAAGAAATGATCGTTTAAGTAACAATTTAATAACCAATTTATTCCTGAATGTTTATATGCGTTTTATAATATATTTTGAGTTCTGGGAAATCTTCGTTATAAAATGTTGCGTAGTAATATATGATAATGCTGTTTTTCGTTACCTTATTCCAACAAAAAAAAAAAAAGTCCCTTGAATTCTGAAGAAGGCAATATCAAGTAGGTGAAATGTTTCACAAATAACCATTTAAATTACTTGATGTTTCTTCCTAATTTTTGAGAATGTTACTTAAAAGAATACATATATGTAGAGACTTGCTATTTTCACGAAACTATGATTTTTATAATCGCAACGAAATTTCTATTATAAAATTTTTTTGTAGTAGGAATTTACATTGATTTTATAAGAACACTTGGTTCTTTGAGGAGTTGAAATTATCATAATAAATAACGGTGTAACCGTGGTTTCTCCTACGTATTAGTGAGATCGCCTCTGTGGCATTCTGGAATGGTCAGTTGGCCTACAGACTCTCAAACTGAGAGGAAGTATATTTGGCTGATCCTGCGTGTAGCTGAATATCGGGTTTTATGCATAGAAATGGAATCCTTCCACGAATCTTCCATTGTCTGGCTTTTAAATGTGTTAAATAGTGTATGCCTCTAATTTATGTGTGTGGTTTTTTTTTTGCAGTGTTAACAAAGCTGTGCGTTCTCCAATCTGTGTCTCACATCTAAATCCAACTACACCCAGTTACAATCTGGTTTCTCAACTTGCACACTGTATTATGCATATTTTAGTGAGTAATTCATATGTTACGCAGTACATATTTTTAAATTTCCATAAATGACTATGTATTTTTTTTCATTTTTTATAGGTAAGGATACAACTTTTTGAAAAAATTGAAATTTCTAAACTTGAACACTACAATGGGATAATAAACATTTCGCGCCCCATCCATGTATATAATAAAGAAATTTAACAATATTAAGCAAAATAACTCCAAATTTTCCAGAAACCTGAAATTTTTTTTTTTTTTTTTTTTTTTTTTGATTTTTTGAGAAATGAGGGGATTTCTATATTTTTTTTTTTTTTTTTTTTTTTTAATTCTTTTTTTTTTAGCATTGATTTCAAAGAATATTAACATATCTTTAAAAAGAAATTTTTTTTTTAAAGATTCAACTTAATTTTCAAATTTGTCTCTAAAAGGAAAAATATAATTCAAAAACAAATTAATTTTTGATGAGAAAATTCCATGATTGGGAATGCAATTTAAATAAAATTAAATTTATACAACAGGAAGTTTGATTTAAAAAGATAAATTATGAAGTTGATAAACCATATCTTAATAGGGATTTGATTTATCAGTTTCCGTCAATTCATTTGTAACGTATTTTAAGATAAGAAAATGCTTTAAAATTCCTTCCTTTGTTTTCAAATCATTTATTTTAAGAGCATCCTTATCAGTTCTTTTTAAAATACTTTTCCAGAAACCACCATTATTTTCTGAGTAATAAATGAATTCATTTAAATATTTATTTCGTAAAAAATTTAATATTGTAGTCAGGGCCAGATTTAGATGAAAAGAGGGCCCCAGGCTATTCTAACATATGAGGCCCTTTCACCTTCCATTTTTAAGTTTGTAAAATTACAGAGAGATAATAAAATACATCGATACTGTCGAGAACACTTATTTGGACATTTATTCTCATCACTTCTATTTAGTACTTTAACTAATAAACATAACACACAACATTTACAAAGAAATAAAATTCAAATAATAAAAATCTTTGCCCAGGCAAAAATAAAATATGCAGTAAAAATTATCATATATTCTATCAAATTAAATTAAATATGTTCAATACATTGAAGATTAAAAGCAAATTCAATTTAGATAAATTTATTTCATAATAATTCGCATTTAAAGTTTAAGTAGGAATTATTATGAATTTTAAGTTTTAAATTACACCAAAATGGAATTTTATTCAAACAAAATCCAGATCACAAAAAGAAAATATCAAATTGTATATATCATATTAAATTTTATCAAATTGACTATTAAACTGAGAAACAGCCGTAAGATTGATTCCACATTGGGAAAGGCCCCTTGAATATTTTTTTTAAATATTATTTGATACAAGTCTGTGTGCGACAATGTGGAATTTTTGAAGGCTTATGCGTTTGTGTCTCACGTATGTGTGGAAATGAAATAGTTCTTCAGTAAGATTTTGGTTGACATCTTCAGGGTATTCTTGCATTAACAGCTCAACACCTCTTTGAGTTCACCTGTGATAATGTAAGATCGGCAAGAAAGGAAAATATTTTCACTACATCATCATAAACGGTAGCGAATAACAGTAAGTCAGGCCAAAGTAACACGAATGTAACCAAACGTTGGGATATCAATAGATCTGTTCGTTTGTCTGTTCCACTCATAACAGAATCTGCACTTTTATTAATGCAAGAACAAACCAGAGCTCAGTAGCATAAGGCACGTCAATACTGAGGCTTAGCAATCAGTGAACGTATGAACTATACTTTGGTGCAATCATAGTAAATACAAATGAACAGTCCCAATGAGCGTTGATCTTAACCAATACATTCTTATGTTTGTTTATTAGTCATAAAAGCTTTTTAAAATTTCTCCTTATTTTCGATTCAGTGTTTTAGCGTTTATTGTTTTTTAGAATAGCGTAATTTTAATTTTGCTAACAATTTGAAGATTAATCAGGCCCCTCTTGATCTTGAGGCCTAGACTGAAGCCTAGTTAGAATATAGGGAAAATCTGGCCCTGATTGTAGTGTGTAGATTGGGCAACCAGATTGTAACTGGGTGTGGTTGGCTTCAGATACTTGAGGCACAAGTTGGAGAACTCACCATTATTTACACACGCACATAATAATTAGAGATATGCAAAATGTAACACATTTAAAAAGACAGATTTGTGGATGGACTACACTTCTATTACGAAAACTCGATATCAGTTACGCGCACAGTGCGCGAAATATACTCCATTTCAGGATGAAAGTCTGTAAAAGCCAATTAATGTGCCTCGATGCGCTAAATATATGTCTCGGTATGAGAGTCTATAAACTAAACGTTTTCAGTGGAAATATAGACTTCCTCCCGGTGAAAGAGTTTCGAGGCCGATTAAAAGGTTGCCCTGAACGCCATAGGAAATGCTTTTGCCAGAGACTGTAGGAGGAGCATAGTTACATCATTAATATATTTGGAATTTATTTAACTTAACAAGTCTGCACTATATAGCTCTTTTTCAATTCCTTCTATTAGCTCACACCTCCCTATATATATCTTGTTCAAATTTTCAATCGTTCATAAAATACTTTTTTATTCCTCCACTCAAGTTCAAATAAATTTTTTTTGAACTTGTAGTGGATGACACTGGATGTTAATACAGTTTTTTCAGATATTAATTGAGTGATTCAATTTAATTAATTAAATTTATTTTTTTTACATTTAAGTTGTATGTATCTAATAATAGATGGCGCCAGATGTAAGAGGAAAATTTCAACTTAATTTGTACTTTTCTGCTATATATGAAAAAAAGTAGGAATTGTCTTAAAATTTTTTTTTTTTTATATTACTTGTTTTTAATTACATAGAAAGCCTTGGTTTCTATTAATGTTTGCCCAAAATAGTTCACTCATGCAAATGGGAAAATTATGTGATAAAGATTTGTAAAGGTGACTGACTCGCATTTATGAGCAGGGGGAAGAATCCAGACAACTTCTACTAATTTTTTGAAAGAAATAATTGCAACATAAATAGCTACAGGATTTCATCCGGTATGTCTTGCCTATTAGGCAGCCTTTGTACTATCTATCATTTGCAAGAATTTCACTATCTGCATTTTACAAATTATGTAACATAAGATTCGTGGCTAAGTTGCAACGTTAGCCGCTGGTGAGCATTAGGCTTAGGTACAGTCGGCTGGCTGCTTTGTTGTAGACACTGCTCCAAAAAACGAGGAGGCTTGAAGGCATTTGTGATGCTCAGCATCTTGTCTCATTAGTCGGACTATCTGGTAAAAGCTCCTCGAATTTCTTCCATACGATAAGCAAATGTTTGAAGTTCCCCTAAGAGTCCTCCATGCAGGAAGGCACTGCCTTCCTTCTTCAGCGAAAATGAAGCAAGTCAGACTTCTACCTACGGGTGCTCCATCACAACAGAAGCTGCCTCCCTCTCTTTCCCTCCTTATATGAGTAGACTACTCATGGGGCGTCCGTTTTTGCGCTGCCGGACATTGAAGTTTAGATACAACAACAACAGACATCTCGACAAAGGCATTAAATTGATGTTTTTATATATAATTTTTGATAGACTAGATTTGGAAAATATTTACGTAAAGCATCGTATCAAAGAGCGTTTGAATATTTTAAATTAAATTAAAACAGTTTAATGATTAAATAATTGAAAGTATATTTTATGATAAATAATATTTCTAAAAATATTTACTTGCAGTATACTATTTTGAAGGCGAGAATATCCATCTTAATACAATCAGACAATTTTTATATATTTCTATAACTGAGTGATATAAATAGAATAATTATTGAAATAGTTTTATAATTTTCAGAAATTATTTCCCTTAAAAAGGGAAAATTTTATTCATACAAAGCACTCGTAGTTAAATTATATATCACTTGACGTCTTTTGTTAGATGTTTATCGGTTTAAAAAAGTATACTTTAAAAATATTATGCCTTAATTACAATTTTTCAAATTTATTTTTATAAATTTAAATATATAATATTAACGATTATTTCGATTACTAGATATCGTCATATCAATAATAATCAATGAGATATTAGATATTAGTCAGATATCGTCATATCAATAATAGATATAGTTATAGTTAAATTAAGTAATAGATATAAAATCAAAATAGTACATGTATACAACCCTATTTTTAGATACTAATTAATTAGTCTTATCCTTTAATATTCATGTATAATTCCTGTACATATTTCATGTATTTCATTATAAGATAACAGTAAATATATTATGTTTAATTATAAACTTTATTTTTTAAACTAAATTTTTTAAATTAAATTCAAATTTTAATTAGATTAAAATTAAAATTAATTAAATTAAAAATAGTTAAATTAAAAATTTGAATTTAAATTAATTTTTTTTTTTTATTATTGCTAAATTTTATTTTTAAACTGTGTATCAGTTAAAAGTCAACATGATGATTTTCGTATAATTTTTAAAAGATCAATTGTGAATATTCTTTGACTCCTTTAATTATGACAAAATAGATTTCTTTAAATTATGACTTATAAGGTAGAAAAACAAAAAAAATTCCAGAAAGAAATTAAGAGACGCTGACGTCAAAATTTTTTTAAAATTAATATGAATGGCATAAAAATATTTTTATCAGTTTGCGTGATAAAAGAACAATGAATGTGAATATATTAAGAAAACCTATCACATCCGGATGATACATACATTATGTATAAATTTTCTTTGAAATGTGATTTCCCTAATATCTTTTTAAGTCTTGCAAATGTATTTATAAAATTTGTCACAGAGTACCGTAAGATTAATTATTTATTATCAAATTATTAAATTTAGTATTAATACATATTTTAATGTCTAAACATGACCAATTTTCCTTTTTTTTAATAGTAAAAAATGGTGAGAAACGATTTCTAAAAATTAATAAATGAAACAAAATTATGAAAAATACCATGACCTATAAGAATTTTAGAATAATCATGTAATGACTGATGAACGATAATGTAAATCATGAAAATTATCATTATTATTGATGAACGATAATGGAAATCATGAAAATTTACCTAAGTACCCAAATATATACATATTTGATTCATTTAAAATAGTTTAACTCTGAAATAAAGGAAAATTCTATAAAACAATAAAAAATGAAATATTTGAGAAAAATATATTGTTGTAGTTTCTTATCTCACTTGGTCGACAGCAACATCTAAACCAAGTCATGAACCCGTGTGGTCATGATGAAGGATAAAAAATACAGCTTCTTTTAATACGCTTTTTATTAGTTTCACCTGTATGTTTGTTTGTTTGTAACTGACTCTTTGGGTTCGATTTTGCCCTACTTTAAGCGATCAGATTTAATTTAAATGTTGTAGACTTATGAAGGACCGACGACACTAAAATATTTTGATAAGTTTATTATCTCATCAGGATTAGGATCGCCAGGATGAGTGATTTTATTTTTAACTTATGAAGAGCAATTTAACCCATGTAGAATGAAAGTACCTAAGACATTCAAACCTACTTGGGACAGTGGCACAAAGGATAACGCGCCTGGCTACGAATCAGGAGATTCCCTGTTTGAATCCTGGCTTGTTCGACATATTCGCATATAGCCTTTTGTTTTACTATAAAAATTAAATTATTGTAAGAACTATAGTTCCAGTCCTCCGTACCGGGACCTCATTTAAATATTATAGTTTAAAAACACTAAAAAAAGCTTTTAGAGTTAATCAAACTAAAAAGTAACAAATAATTGTTAACATAAGAATAAAATGACTGACTAGAAAATAAATGTCACTGTTCTAAAAGCGTGGAGTGCTCGATATCAATCGTTATAATTTTTCACTAGTTTCATTCCGAAATGCAGAGTTAGTTTAAAAATGTCATACAAAGCACCCCACGCTTTTAGAAGCAGTCATTTATTCTTATGTTAACAATTTATTTTTTGCTCTTTCGTTTGATTAACTCTAAAAAGCGTGTTTTTCAGTTTTTAAACTATAATTTATTTAATATTAAAAAATGGTGAGAAACGATTTCTAAAAATTAATGAATAAAACGAAATTACGAAAAATACTATGACTTTGCAGGATTTTAGTATAATTTTATAATGACTGATGAACGATAATGGAAACCATGAAAATTTATCATAATAATTGATGAACGATAATGGAAAATGGAAATGGTACCCAAATCATGCAAAGATATATGCATACTTGAATCATTTAAAATAGTTTAATTCTAAAATAAAAGGAAATTTCTATAAAACAATAAAAAATGAAATATTTGAGAAAATTATGTTGTTGTGGTTTCTTATCTCCATTTTCCGGCAGCAACATCTAAACCAAGTCCATGAACCCGAGCGGTCATGATAAAGGAAAAAAATACAGCTTCTTTTGTTTTTGACCTTGCGGCTTCAATGCTGCTATGGGGCGCACAAAGGGAAAAGTCTGACTTTACCCCAACCGGTTATACCCCCGGATATAGGGCACCCATTTTAGTAGCCTTTTACGATATGCATGGGCTACAGTGGGGTTATTCTAACCCGGATCCACATGGAGTATAAATTATTACGAAATTAATTATAAAAATAAAATAAAATAATATTATTAATTTATTATTATAACTTACATATCAATAATATTATTATAAATATAAAATAATATTATTTTATATAATATTATAAAATAAACAAATATAATAAAAATAAATTCTTTCGTAATAATTATGAAAATTACGAAATAATAATACATTTCTCATATTATTGCAATCAGGGTATTTTTAGTATATGTTTTTTTTTTAAATGCTTTCTTATATCGTTGTCAAAAACTTTTAATTAATCTTAAAACTTTTTGCTTTAGTATTCGCTAACCAAAATATTAGGAACACTGGTTGATTTAAATAAAGTAATCTATAATTAGCATCCAATTTCAATTTAACGTTACATTTTTAAATAGAATTACTTAACGACGTTCGTTTTAAATTTAATGATAATTAATAAATATTTTTGTAAAAATCATCTTTTTATTTGTAATGGCAAAGAAAAATGCCGAAATCCTACAAGATCAAGAAAAAAAAAAACAATAAGAGAAAAAAAGTCAATGTCTCATCAAAAAAGTTCTAGCACTCCAAATGTCGTTTCACCTCAGAGTTCTCACTCAAACCGGGCATCCTGCTATAGGATGCCTGTCCATGATCTCGTCTATCCCACAGAGTGGGCAATTTGGGCAATCAAAAATGTCAATGCGGTGCAGATGGCTCGCCAAACAGTCATGGCCCACAGCAAGTCTAAATTCCGCGACAACTTTTTCACGAGATTTGTCCGAAATACCTGTTCCAAAATGTTCCTTCCGCTCCTCGAGGAGATACGAGCAGTGAACAATGCCTTCCATATAAGTCTCATTTGATTTTTGATATAAAGTTCATTGGAATGAAAAAGAGTTACAAGCATTTGGCTGTTGGACTATCCGCGTGCCCTTCTTCGCCAGCAAATCTGCCTGATCATTACCTAAAATGTCACAGTGTCCAGGGATTCACTGGAGGACGGTGAGTCGTCCCTCTCTAGTCAATCTTTCAAGAAGAGCTCGACATTCTAAGATATTCTTGGAGGAGGGTGCTTCATATGACTCGATATCTTGTAAGGCAACTCTGGAGTTCGACAGCAAAAAGCTTATCGTTGTTTAGTTTTTTTTTTTAAATATAAAACGATAAAAATAATATTTATTTGAAGACGGACCCTGCACGCCGAGGTGGCTATCGCTTTGGCGCTCGGTACCACAGGTTTTTTCCGTTCGAGTCAAGTGGTGTCTTGGATGTTTGTAGGTTTCGTAATCCGCTTTAAACTGTAGGTCCCTAGTTTAATATTAAAGTAGAGAATTGGGCGTAGGACTGGCAACCCTACACCGTAAAAAGTAAACATCTCATTTTCAGAATCTGGCCAGTAGGTAGACGGCTTTAGCCCACCATAAGGGTGTTGCGCCGATGATGATGATGATATTTCCCTTTTATTTTTTAATAATATAGCTTATTATGTGCTATTATGGTTCTTTCTGTTTTTAAAAAGTTGATATTTTTATCTATACTATTATTTGCAGAATTAGATTTTTACATTTTTTTTAAATAATCATAATCATTATCAGCGGCGCAACAGCCCCATGTTGGGCCAAGGCCGTCTGCCTACTGAAAGATGTCAAAATGTGAGATGTTTTTTTACGGCATAGGGTTGTCAGCCCTACGGCCAAAGCTCTAAAATCCTATTAGACCAGGTCATGTAGTTTAAAGTGGATTCTGAACCGCTACAAACATCCGTGGCATCATCCGGCACTCGAACCCGAAACTTGTGGCACCGAGCGCTAGTCACTTGGCCATCAGGCCTCCATTTTTAATGATATGTTTAAAAGTAGTAATTCAAATAATCATAGTTTATCTTTTATTTTTATTTAGTACATTTTTTTAACCAATAACATATTTTTTTTTTTGTGCGTTAAATTTTTTTATTTGCATAAGATATAAGTTTTCGGTGCTTATTACATCATCTATTTATCTACTTTTAAAATTTTTACATTTCAGAGTAAGATTTATTTTTTATTTTCTTTTATCAAAGTCAGTTTTTTTCGTCTTCAATAGATTCGATAATTTTATTACGATTCTATTTCAGTGAAGTAAATATGTTTTTCATGAATAGAAACAAATTTATAAAAAATGAACTCATTCCATTATCTGTAAAATAGGACAAATTGATAAAAAAAAAATAGGTCTCGAAGTCGTTATATTACTTCAATTGAACAATAAAAGATAATAATTTTATAAAATACTTCAATGAAGAAAATCAGAGACATATCAGATTAAATGTTACCCAATTATTTGGAAAGTATAACTGTGTTAAAAATGTTAAGCAATAATTAAAAATATTTTAATACTATTGCTTTAAGTGAATACAAAATAATTAAATAATCATAAATATAAAACAAATGTATTCGATTTTTTTTTGTTTCTGCATACATTTTATAGCGTTTTGAATTCATTTTCATCCATATGAAATGTAGGTCGTGATCTAATATGACTGTAGAGTGTTGGGTGTAAGGCTGACAACCCTACCCTTTAAAAAAATATCTTCTGTCTCATATCTTCTGTATAAAAATGTCTTCTGTCTAAAAATATCTTATGTCTTCTAGCCCCATAGTGAGGTCTTAGCCCACTATGGGCTATGCTTCAATGAAGAAGAAGAAAAATATTTAAAATATTTGTCTAAGAACAGTCGTAACAAATGACGTCAAAAATACTCAGATAAGGACGTAAAACATAAATACGGTTTCGAATAACATTGACCAAATAAATTAGAGATAAGACAAATTGAGAATGTAAGGAAGGAGTCAAAAATATTATCCTTGTTGTAAAAAAAACTATTACCTCATAAACACAAAATATTTGATTGTCTAGAGGCACGGAATACTTTGAGAACAATGATTTTCATTTCTATGTGATGTTTCTAAAACTTATTGGAAAGAATGCTGGGGAAATAGATGTTTAAAGCTAATTGTGTATATTTTTTCATAATGGTTCAGTTGATCCTTGAAATAAACTATATATTCATTGCAAACTGCAAATATATTGTTTTCATAATTGAGAACTATCATGAATATTGTGTGATTATAGAGGAAATCAAATCATAATAATTGAACGGAAGAAAGTTTCTTTAGTGTTATATCAACAAAATTACACTAATGTACGAGGAAAATTGTGAACACATTATTATTAGTTTTCTAATGGTTTATTGTGATCAATATGAAGGCTATTATCAGTGTTGGAGTATAAAAGTTACATGGACATTTATTTTTTATTTACTCAAGAACAGCAAATGATATTTGTTTTTTGTTCCAATGCAGCTGGCAAACACTTAGACAGCTTGGTCTTGGATGCCTTAAGGCAAGCGCTGCACAGACGTTACTCACTTTGCATTACTCAGGGGGCGCGTGTAACTTGAAGATAAGCCACGGACGCGGAGTAACAATGCCCGCGCAACGCTCTACGATCCTGTTAGGACCGGGACCTACGGTTCAAAGTGGATTCCGAACCACTACAAACATCCATGGCACCGCCCGGACTCGAACCCGAAACCCGTGGAACCGAGCGCCAGCCAATCGGCCATTCAGGCCCACAGCAAATGATATAACATAATAGATTTTTTTTTACAATAAGCAATCTGTTCCAATGCAGCTGGCAAACACTTAGACAGCTTGGTCTTGGATGCCTTAAGGCAAGCGCTGCACAGACGTTACTCACTTTGCATTACTCAGGGGGCGCGTGTAACTTGAAGATAAGCCACGGACGCGGAGTAACAATGCCCGCGCAACGCTCTACGATCCTGTTAGGGCCGGGACCTACGGTTCAAAGTGGATTCCGAACCACTACAAACATCCATGGCACCGCCGGGACTCGAACCCGAAACCCGTGGAACCGAGCGCCAGCCAATCGGCCATTCAGGCCCACAGCAAATGATATAACATAATAGAATTTTTTACAATAAGCAAAATTAAATTAGTTTGAAAGATTTTTCTACAGGAAAATTTCTATATTTCTTAAGAAACTTTTTAAAATTTTCCTATACTAAAATCTAAAAATTCGTCTATGACATTATTCTACGATGAAATATATGATTAAAAATTAATGACATGACTATTAAAAATCCCTGTAATTAATAATCCCTGTATTAATATCCCTGTGATTATATATATATATATATAAAATATATATATATATATATATATATATATATATATATAAGATATATATATTAAGATAATATAAATAAGAGATTTCAAGAAAATTAATCGATTGCTATCGGTTCGAATTAAGGAAATATAACGTTTTTGCATTCTTCCATTAGGGCCTGATGACCGAGTAATTAGAGCTCTGTACCACAGAGTTCGAGTCCTGGTGGTGCCATGGATATTTGTAGTGGTTCGGAATCCATTTTAAGCCGTAGGTTCCTGTCTAATATGTATGTAGAGCATTGAGCGTAGGGCTGACAACCCTATCCCGTAAAAAAAGTCAGCGTCACGGATCCCAATCAGACTTCTACCCACGGGGGCTGCATCACAACAGAAGCTGTCCACTTTTCCCTCCTTCCATGAGACCACATGGGTTCGTGGACTAGTCTAGATGTTGCTGTCTACCAAGTGGAGAAGAAACAACTCATTCTTGCATTATACCAGGAAATTTAATTTTCTAAGAAACTTTGAATAATTTCATTATTTATATTTACTGTTAGAAAAATTATTATTCTGGGTGCAACACATTTTCATTTACTTTCAAATTTCAGATATCACTTATTTTTAGCGATCAATTTTCCTACTTGATTAACTTGTTTTTTTTTTTTTTTTTTTAATTTTTTTTTTTAATATAAATAATAAATTAAAAAGCTTTTTTGTAGACTGATTTTTGCTATTTAGAATTCAGTTCGATAGTTAAATAAATTATTAATATTGAACAATATTTTTAAATTCCTTCTATTAGCACACACTCTCCCTATATATATCTTGTTCAAATTTTCTATCGTTCATAAAACACTTTTTATTCATCCAAACAAATTCAAATACATTTTTTTTTTGAACTTGTAGTGGATGACACTGTCTCACTTCTTGAACTATGAATGGCATTACTAATCTGTATTTTTTTATTATGCTTTGTTTGTTTTGCAACGGCTATAGTTGTTGTCATGAAAGAATAGCGTCGTGCCAAAGATTTTTTGTACTTAAATATTAATGTATTATTAAATTATTATTTTAATGCGTCTTGCTTTATTTAATCAACGGCAACTAATCTTCATTTTTAAAAAAAAAGTATAATTAATAATGATAGAAAAGTCTATATACAGGTAAAAGTCTTACGAATCACCTGTAAAGCAGGAAATTAGTGAGGATAACTCCTTTATAATCCTCCCACCCCCTCTCTCAGTATCAAAATTTCCTCTTGTTATTAGGTAGATGTATAATTTTAAATTTCTGTTACTTTTTCAATTCCTTCTATTAGCTCACACTCTCCCTATATATATCTTGTTCAAATTTTCAATCGCTCATAAAATACTTTTTATTCGTCCACTCAAGTTCAAATACACTGTTTTTGAACTTATAGTGAATGACACTTGATGTTGATACAGGTTTTCAAATATTAATTCATTAATTAAATTTAATTAATTAAATTTTTTTCATTTAAGTTGCATGTATCTACCAATAGATGGCGCCAGATAAACTTAAAAAAAAAATGAATAAAAATTATTTATAAAGGACTTCCTGCAATATAGTGAGAAAAAAAAAAGGAATTGACTTAAAATTTTTTATATATTACTTGTTTCTTTTAATATTAAAAACACTTTGTTAATGACATTACTAAAACATTAAACTTACCTTTAAAACAGTCGTGCATCATAAAGGAAAATTTTTTAACTCTTAATTGAAAAATATTTCTAAAACGCTCTCAAACACTATAATTTTCTTATCAATAAATTATTTTAAATAAAAAATATACATTACTTTAGCAACGTTATGTGATTAAAAATGAGGAATTTAGAATAATGAATGTAGTCTTCAGAAAGTAATTGAATTTAATAGTAGATTTATGGAAATTTTGGAGATAATGAAATAAATAAAGTTAATTTGTTTATAAATTCTGCTTGTCGTTAACAGTGACTATTTTGACAAAGTATAAATATATAGGAAACGTTTACAGAGATGAGATTCAAATAACTTGAGATTAAAATTCAGATGCTCAATTACTATTGCAAAATTATTGACCAAAATCACTGTTTGTAAATTATCATTTCTATAATAAAGGAAACACACATCTATTTCTGCTAAAATATTCATTTTAGAGATAGCATAAACGATTCAATAAAGTTAAAAAGAAATGCATTTCTTGACTGCAATTAGGCTTATTGATTTCTTTTTTTTTATGCATTTATAAGCTTATCGTTAAAATAAAAAAAAATTATTTCTGAAATACTACCGTGTCCAAAAAGTAAGACCAATTTTCAATTTAAAATCCCTGACGCTTATGGAATATTTATATATATATATATATATATATTAGGTTGATGGCACTGTCCTTGACATCTGTGTGAAATTTGACATCAAAATATTCATTAGTGTTTCAGTTACGCTCGACTTTGTGAGACGCTAAAAGTGATTCCGGCTATTTTTGCAATGTCTGAATTAATTGACTGAATGCGCCAGCTCACACTGCGTGACTTTTTTGCCAAAAATGAAACCCCTATCGTTCCACAACCATCGTATTCACACCGTGCGACTTCTGGCTATTCCCTAAACTCAAAAGAGTCGATTGAAGAGATTCAGCGTGAATCGGCGAGCGCTTTGAAGGCCATCCCTGCCGGTGACTTTTTAGCATGCATTGAGGATTGGAAAAAGGTGCACTGTGTCCGGAGGGGATTACTTTGAAGGCGATGAAATAAAGTTGGAAGAGTAAATAAAGAGTTTTTGTAAAAAATAAATAATTGGTCTTACTTTTTGGGCATAGTAGTAGATACAAGATTATTAAAGCATATAAAAGCTGCACATTCATAAAAACAATTTTTTTTTATTTTTTGAATTTAATCCATCTAAAATTTTAAATGGAATCTTGATTAAATTCTGAACACTGTAAATTAATCTTGTTACTGGCAATTTGAGATTTTAAACTGAATGTTAGAATGATATTTTAAGCGGATATATTTTTAATGAGTTTTAAAAGAATTCACTTTTTTTTAATTTTTGGTAATGTTCTTCGAAAATAACTTTTCATTGACGCAACAGCCCCATGATGGGCCATGGCTCTCTGCTTACTGGTAGATTTCAAGACAGGAGATATTTTTTTTACAGGGTAGGGTTGTCAGCCCTACGCGCAGTAGTCATTTTAGACCGGCATCTACGGTTTAAAGGGGATTCCAAATCACTACAAACATCCATGGCACCACCGGGACTCGAACCCGAAACCTGTGGCATCGAGAGTAGGAAAGTAAACGTATTTAATATGTTTGGCGCATTCTACAGTAGATGAAAAATACCTTTTTATACTTTTTTTCTCTTTATAATTGTGACTTCTTCTTTATATATCAAACTAGGGTTCCAAAATTAGATAACTTACAAATCTATCTTTTCCTACCAGAATATCGTTTTTAAGAAATAGACTACTTGAATCTGACTATTTCTGCATTAATTATTTTTGTGGACATTCCAAACAATTCCATCTCAATATTTAAAGCAAATAATTGTAAAATATTTTAAGAGACGTTTAAAACTACTTTTAATTGCGTTTTCAATTTTCCATTCTAAGTTTACGCGGATCTTGGTGTAATTTTTTTTTTTTTGGTATATTTGGTTTACACTGATTAAATGAGAAAATTAAGTTAACTGTACAAGTGGTTATCAAAATAATGGAAACACCTTAGAATTATAAGGAATCCCTTACTAATATGGCGTTGAAATGCCTTTGGTATGCAATACAGCTTGGATTCACCTGTGAATTGAATCATACAAATCTAAATAGTGTTTAGAGGAATATTGAATAATTATTCATAGAGTTGTTGTAAAAATTTCGGGAGAGACGCAGGTGGAGGATATCGATTCCGAATCGATCGCTCTAAAATAGGCCATAACGGTTCTATGATATTGAGGTCGGGTGACTGTGCTGGTCAAGGTAAATGTTTTACCTTCATCTTCTTGTTCATCAAACCATGATTGAACAGGTCCCGCAGCATAGGAGTTGTTGTGGGTAAAAGTGTGAAAGATGATTAGCTGACCGTATAACTGTCTTCTACTTATCAATCGACGGTGTTTTGTGATTGTGGCATGGCAGTAGACGACGTTTGGCATTAGCAGATGTGACAAAGGATGTCACAACGACTATCGTGTTTCTTTCTATCAGTGGTTCTATTTTTCTTATTAGCCGCAGCTTTCTAGTGGTTCGAGAAGTATTGATCAATCCTTTCAAACATTTATGGAATCTTCATTTATTTACAAGCAATATTTACAAAGATATGCAGGGTTTGATGGTAACATCTCAAAGGCAAAAGCTAAACTGGAAGAAGAATGTTCTTTTTAGAATAAAACAACTCGTTTCCACAGCAACTGCTGGTCTCCACGGCAACAGCCCGTTTCCACAGCAACCAACAACCCGTTTCCACGGCAACAGCGCAATTCTGAATCGGTTCCAAACGATTTCTGTAAAACTACCACGTGACGCTGCGTGGCGCGAACTAAAGCATAAGAATTCCAACAAGGGACTTGGGAATTTCTGCTCTACCATAAATGTTCTGTTTCTGAAGGTGTCTCCTAACTGTAATTATTGACACTGGAGAATCCAGATGCTGATTGAGCTTTGCTGTCACTATTGCTGCAGTTGCTTTCGTTCAAAACATTACAATCAGCTTCAATATCCATCGGTCTCTTTCATTTAGCTTCTCCTTCCGTCCACTATTTTGCTTTGCCGAGCTTAAAGCGTAGGTGTTTCGGTCACAGTTGTTCCAGCTTGTCTGGCTCTTACAATTTCGTCTCTTTGAAAGTCTGTGAGGTCTGACATTTTAATTTTTGACAAAACTCCAAGACGTGTGCAAATTCACTAAAGCCACCTCATGTTACCATGATATATACTTTTAAATTAAAAAAAATAACTGGTAGCTAAGATTGCATTTTAATGATTAGATGCACCTTTTATTCACAGGTGTTTTCTTTGTTTTGATAACCACCTGTATGTATTGTTAATTAGTTAAAAAGATTATAGAGGTTAAAAGTTGTAATCTTGGAATCTTTAAAATTGACAATATATATATTACAAAAAATAAACTGAATTTCTAAAGGTTCTTTGAATATTTAAATATTGCTGTATTACGTAATTTTGTATTTGTTTAACTACAAAAGTCTGAACAATGGCGAATTTTCGGTGATTTAATCATATATAATCAGTAAATACTCTAATACGCTACTATGAAATATTTTGATGAAATTATATTGCTAAAATATTTTTGATGTTTGAAGTTCATACTACATGTTAACTCTAATTTATGTGAAATTATTGAAGAATCATCACATATTATTATTTTTATTTTGCTGCTTAAAATTAAGTTCATATTGCATGCAAAATCTATTACTATTATTATTATCTATTAAGGCTGCATATTTTGACTTTTGCCATTCTGCGCAGAGGTTACGGAATTATTATAGATATATAGAGAGTCCACAATAATGGGGCTATTACGTTAGAACTGTGAAAAAATTCCATTTCTTTTCAAATAGATGCTTAAGAATGTGTGTAGAATAGTAGAAAATTCTAAAAATTCCAACCAGGTATTTCTACTGTCTGTGTGATACGTGACTGTCTGTGTGTGATTGTTTTGTGTATACTAAATGTACTACTGTGCCCAAAAAGTAAAACCACTTATTTTTTTTTTCAAAAACTCTTTATTTATTCTTCCAAATTTATTTCATCGCCTTCAAAGTAATCCCCTCGGACACAATGCACTTATGCCAACATTTTTTTCCAATCCTCAATGCATGCTAAAAAGTCATCGGCCGGGATGGCCTTCAAAGCGCTCGGCGATTCTCTGTCAATCGAATCAAAATGGTGTCCCCGGGAGTGGTCTTTTGAGTTTAGGGAATAGCCAGAAATCGCACGGTGTGAATACGGTGGTTGTGGAAAGATATGGGTTCCAGTTTTTGGCGAAAGAGTGACTAAGAATCAATGTAGTGTGAGCTGGCGCATTCATTGTTTTCGGTGCCAATCGAGATTTGACTTGTTTGAGGCCCACAATGGAATTGACCGATCCTTTTGAAATTCCCACATCATCAGCAAGGTCTCTAATTGTAAATCGACGGTTTGCAAAACCAAATCTTTAATTTTTGGTTGAGGTTGAGGGTCGACCAGAGTACTTTTCGTCTTCAATGCGTTTTCTGCCTTCTCTGAATTATTTATACCACTTGTAAATATTTCTTTCCGCCATAGGTATGCTCAACGAATGCCTTCTGCAACGTTCTCTTCATTTCCGCATACAAAATTGAATGCAAGTTCTTTGCTCAATTAATTCAGACATTTCAAAAATCGCAGGACTGGAAATCAGTTTTAGCGGAATCAGTTTTTGTGTCTCAGGAATCAGTTTTAGCGTCTCACAAAGCCAAGCGTAACTCAAACACTAATGAATATTTTGACATCAAATTTCACACATATCTCAAGGACAGTGCCAACAACCTAAAAAAAGAAAAAAAAATTAAATTCTTTAAGCCCCGGGAATTTTAAATTGATCAGTATAAATAATCAGTATAATCAGTATAAATTATCATTTTTCCTCTGGCATTCTAATAGATATCTTAAAAACAAAGACCCATTATAAGCTATCACAAAATATAAATAGTTCACCATTCCATAGAAATGTTTTTCTGCGATAGAGAATTAAATTAAGGAAGGATTGAAACATAAAATGTTGGATTCCGCAGTTTATCCAATTAAATTATTTTCATGAATGAATAATAATAAAGATAGTAATAATAATCTGCTAATTTAGTAATAAATTTTACTTATATGCAGACATGTCTTATATAAATGTTTTCATTTACATGTTAAATAAAAATGTTGGTATTATTCTCGAATCATTAACTAAAGTCTTTCAGTTATTTTAAATCTTTTAGTATATACCTTTGATGTAAGATAAGCACAAAGCGGAAAAATCCGGGATATTTTATTAATGCTTGACAAGGTTACTGGAAATTTTTATCCGATAAATTTAAATAACCCATTTAAATGACACGAAATTACTTCAAGGAATTTATTATTATTAATTTTAAACTTATTTTAAATTTCCTTTTGTATGTGATTTTTATTTTAAATAATTACATAGTGATATGTTAATATATGTTTTGCAGCTCTGTTAAACGATCTTAGATGTCTATTTGTATATAATAATGTAGTGTTATATCGTCTTCCTGTTTGTTTTGAATTACAATTAAAAACATCATTTGACAAAAAGCTAAACAATATAGTTTTTACTTTTTTCCTCAACTTACGTCAGCAAACTATTTCTTCAATATGCATTATTTTGTTGTCCAGCTATATAATTGTGATATCAAAAATTTTAGACAGTAATCCTTTCTAATCAATTAGATAAAAATCGTAATTTTTTAAATGAGCTTCAAAATAGGCGTTCACAAAATAAAGATTTCATTATTTTTGTAAAGAAATTTCATATCAATCATTGATTAAATTATTTTTTTAGATAATAACCCTAAAAAAATCGCATGTTTTTGACAGTTTGATTGATCATTATAAATGCCTTTAATTGAAATATTTTATTTGCAGAATTTCCATCTCATTTAAAGTTTGCTTCAAACTTCAAATGTATATAATCAAATAATTCTTGTGGTACGTAATGCATAGAATAAAGTGAATCATTCATTTATATTACTATTATTTATTTCATACTTTTTTTTGTCATCCGATAGATCCAGAACTGCATCATACAAAATAATAATAATAATAATAATAATAATAATAATAAAAAAAAAAACATACGGTAGCATCACCTGTTTTTACATATTTTCATTAATTTGTTTCTGAAAAAAGACTTTTATCCGTTTTTAAGAACACGTTGTTTCAATTATTTTATTAATTAACGAATTATTTTCAGTTGCTGATTTGCAAAATCTTCATTAAGTTACATGTTATTAAATAGAATTATTTCTGTATTAATGAAGTTTATCTTTGAAAAGTAAGCATTAGATATTATTTTTAAATACAGCAACTTTTCTGAAGAGATTCTGAAAAAAAAAATCCTACTTTTACATAATATTCGTGAAATTCAGATTAAAAATTCCTGAAAAATGTTTGCTTCTACATTATTGTAACAATTATTACACTCAAGAGTCAAAACATTATGGCCACCTATCAATAACGAGTTGGCCCACCTTTTTCGCGCGACACAGCTTCAACACGCCTTGGCATGGATTAATACCACCACTTAATACCAGTTAAATACCACTTCCACCTGATCACGTGCCTTCCACGTCATCCAGGCGAGTTCATTGCAAAATGCAGGGGTGGTCATAATGTTTGGCTCTTGAGTGTATATTGTCGCTGTGTGTTCCAGTTCGGAAAGGCTTTGGAGTTTTGTCTATATCAATTTTCGATTAAAAGAGCCGAATTCCATCCAGGTTTTTTTTTCTTTCCCGTGTTTTCTGTTTCTTCTCTGTGTTCCAATTTCTTCCGATTTTTCATTTATGTCATTTATCTTTCGTCATGTGTTAATTAAAAATAATAGATCGGCTCCTTGTTAATAGTTTTTCAAGTTTTCTTCGATCCTGTGTTATCCTTTTTCAAAAATCTATGTTCCGCCTAAATGTCTGCATTTTTGTGTTTAATACGTTTGCATTTCTGAAGAGTATTTTCAAATTTCCAAATGTCCAAAATGTTTTCTTCTGTGTGCTGGTTTGTAACTCCGAAATTAGTTTCGTCGAAGGACAAAAGGATGTAATTAAATAGTGAGTGAATGCGTTATTTCCATGTGTTTAACAATTTTCATGTTTAATATATTTATTTTTAGATAAAAATTTAGAATCCTGAACCTTTTGTGACAAATTCATCGCCAGATGCTAAGTTGCCCAGTAAACATAATAATGAAAACCGAAGTTAGTTTTGAGTTAAAACGATATTATGAAAAAAATCCTTCACAAGGATACAAATTCGCCACGTAAAGAAACAAAATGGCTGCAAAATGTCGCTGTGAAGCGCTATTTCGCCAAAATTCATCTCCAAAAATCGCTATTACGCCAACATTAGTTGCCAAACAGCTAATTACGTCAAATTTTATTCTTTAAAAGTTTTAACGCCAGATTTTATTTTTAACGCCAAATTTTATTGCTTTAACGCCAAATTTTATTGCTTTAACGCCAAATATTATTCCTATCTTACCAAACTTTTATTGAAATGCTTTTAAGTCTTTATCACCAAATTTATCATTAAGAGAAATTTTATTCCTAAAATACTTTTTCGCCACATGTTACCACTTTAACGACACAATTTAGCACTAGTATTCCCAAAATTTATGCCTAAATTGCCTTTACGCCAAATTATATTGCTTTATTGCCAAACTTTTATCAGTATTGTGGCAAAATTTGAATGATTTGCTTTTTATGCAAATTGCTATTGCTTTAAAGCCAAATTATTATGTGGAATTTTATTTTGATAACTCACAAAAATGTATCATTTTAAGAATGATAATAATCGTTATTACGATAAAATTATTCCAAAATGATTCGCTAATACGCCAATTTTTCTTTCTTTGTCTATTATGTCAAAAAATATTTCATGTTGTTAACGATGACGAATTCGAATGATAAAACAATATAAATAAAAAAAAAAGAAACCAGAGAATAACTTACATTTTATTCTAAAATATACTTTGTTGGACGATGAATTGACCTTTTTATTGTCTCACTAAAACATGTCCTTGCTTAACCATATAAAATGAATGAAGAAAACAAGAACAACATCACAAAACCACAGAAAAATTTAATATTTTCAGGCAGTCTTCTTTCCTTCGTGAATTAACGTTCTAAAATTAAAAAGTTGCATTTTTCCTCGAGAATTTAAATAACGGTTGCCACAAAGTTTTAATTATATCAACAGCATTAAAAAAAATAATTATTTGAAAATCAAATATAATGAAGTAAAAAATCGTTTTTGTAGTTTGTTTCGTATTTTCATGAGTGGCAACAACATAAAAATTTTTTATTTGTATCAGTGAACGGCATACGTAATAAGAACAATCTCGGAATAATCAATAATTTATCGGAATAATTATTTAAAAGAATATATATTTCTGTTTTTATTTACTATAAATAAAAATTCTTCAAATAACAATAGAAGTACCAATAAAATAGTCATTATATTGTTCAGAAAAAGAAGAAGTTACGAATTCCTCTGACTACAGTATTGTAACCCTAAAGAAATTGATGAAATAGTCTGGTTGCATGGTTGGCGACTTTCTCAGTGGTAGAGTATTCTAGATTTCAACATATTATTGATATATCTTAAAATTGCTTAATTTATTTTGTTTATAATTGATATGAAATTAATTTTAAATTTGTTTTTAAGAGAGCAACAAAACTTATTAAAATAAAAGGTAATTGAATAAAATAGAACATAAATAAATGTTACATATCCATGTTCTCCTTTACATTATTATAAATACTTATATCAAGGTGAAAATACAAATGTACAGCAATGGCAAAAAAAGTAATAATTTCAATTTTGATGATGATAAAAAGGTTTCGTAATTATGATGATTATATGTAAATGGTTATTGGGTGTACCTTTCCAATGATATCAGCGAAATACACATCACCTCAGATCGTTAGCAATAAGGAAGCGAACTCAATTCACGAGCTGATGAATGTTATCACCTTTTTTGTTAAAAAAAAAAAAATCTGACATCTTATCATGTGAAACAGCTTATTGATTTTGTAACAAAAAGTATTTTGATTGAATAATAATTTGCAAACGACAGAAAACCTTTCAATTATATATGCAAAACGACAATTTACAGATATTCCATGCATTTTTTTTTAAATTTATGCTTAAAATTGAAATTAAGAATAATTTTAAGGGGCTTCTAATTTTATTTTATATTTATTCTGTTGACATTTGCTATAATAAATTGTATTGGTATTATATTATAGAAGTGGTAAATTTTTACTATTCATTTTATTAGAATCTTAACTTGCCACTTTATTCTAAACAGCTTTTTATTCATTGCGCAATAATTTATAATGTAAAATTGAGGTAATTGTATTTACAATTGTATAACACTGCATTATGTTGTATTTTGTGTAATGTTGTTCTAATGCAGCTGAAAACACTTAGACAATTGTTTTGATGCCTTAAGACAAACGCTGCCCCGACGTTACTCATTTAGCACTACCCAGGAGGAGCGTGTAGCTTGGAAGATAACTTACGGTTTGCCGGGACTTACGGTTTAAAGTTGATTCCGAACCACTCCAAACATTCAGGGCACCGCCGGGACTCGAACCCGAAACCTGTGGTATCGAGATCCAGAGCGCTAGCACTCGGCCATTTAAGCCCTATATTTTGTGTAATTTTCAATTCTAAAACATTTTGGGTATTAGCTTAGAAGATTCTCTCTACATTGCATGAGTCTGATTTGCAGTGCAGGCACTACATGCTAGTCTCTTTTGGAAGGTGGATATTCTAAAAATTTCCCTGCATGCATTTCGAGAATTCCTGATCTACAATTAACAAATGCAGTTAGCAGCAATCTCTATTAATGTGATATTCCCACATTTTTTTTTTATAAAAACTGATTTTTTGCGTTTTTATATTAACCGCTTTCCGTGTTCTGCAATAATCTGATCAAAACACTTTTAATGATTTGTTTTAATAATGAATTTTTCAATCTGCTAGACGCCTAACAACTTTTGAAGCTCTTGTATGTATCGTTATTCCCTCGGCCGTTGTTTTGTGAAGTTGGACTCCAAATTTTTAAATTCCGAAAAACGTTAATGAAATGAAATAAAAACGAATAAGGAGATATCATTGAACGGCATTGTCACTTTTTCATCGCCTTGGACACCAACTCTTAAAATTCATCCATAATAATAAAAGACCAATGACTTTTTATTTACCTACAAAATCCCTCTTGGCATTCAACTACACTTTGCAGCAGTTGTATTTTTGCTACACAAAGTCGACAAAATATGTTTAAAAGCGTGAAAAATTAAATGTGAGAAAATTCAAAAGTTCTAAGTTGGAGGATTGAATTGAATCTTTGAATTTTTCAAAAATTGACTTAAAAAATTAACTAACCTAACAACGCTTTTAATAATTTTTTACGCAATGTCTTTATATACGTATATATAAAGATTTATTTCCTTTATATATATATATATAAAGAAAATAAATAATTTATTATAAATATGAATCTGTTTAATGTGATCTATTTACAAATAGTTCTGTATTTTTAAAATCCTAATTTACCATTATTTTGTGACCTTGACTTGTATAAGCATCAAACATATGAATCACATCAAATATATCAATTGAATTTTTAATTTTAATTTTCCCTCTCAATTTCATTTACACACTGCATATATATATATATATATATATATATAGATATATATATACCAAATTTTGTCATGGATATTCAGAAAACAGGTATGTGCCCCTCAAATATAAATCAGATTTATTATACCTCAAGAATGCTATAAGAGGTGAACATTTCTACTCTACAGTGGAAACATCCAGGACATGTTTACATATGGTTCATCTGTATTGGTAAAAATGTTAGATATTTTCAACATTTGTATTGATAAAATGATTCTATAAAATCAACTGCATTTATCACAATGTAATGAGTAAAGAAGTAGTTTCAATGACTTAAAAAATCATCTGTTATACTTTAGAACGCCACCATGTCTACAACAATAACTATTCATATGTCTATTTTAAATTTTAAAATGAGCTTAAATGTTATTTTCGAAATTTCCAGAAAGTTATTTTCATTCATAATCAAAACCAAGCACTGAAAAAATAAACTTTCTTAAATTAGATTTCCACGTGCATAACAACGTGTTGTCAACGTGTCAACGTGAGATTTTCCTTATAAGAATAAAATGACAAAGTATAGAAGGGGTAAACAGTTTATCTTATCATTTTTATTTGAATAACCTACAAAAATAAGCACTTGAACTACTTATGCATTTATCGACCCTGTGCACTGAAATTTTTGTGGACGATTACGATTTCCTATATAAGGAATGCAATGAAAGAAAAGCATTTGACATATTGAATATGAAGTATTGATAAGTTTCATATTCATTCTTTTTATTAAAAACTTTTTTTTTTTTATAGTTTTCAAGAATACTTTTTAATTTTCAGATTTTTCAAAAAATAATGAATTTATATTTTTATAATACATTATTTATGGGTCTGATGGCCGAGTGGCTAGCGCTCTGGTGCTCGGTACCTCAGGTTTCGGGTTCGAGTCTCCGCGGGGCTATAGACGTTTGTAGTGGTTCGGAATTCACTTTAAACCGTAGGTCCCAGTCTAATAGGATCGTAGAGCGTTGTGGGGGGTAGTGTTACTCGCTTTCGTGACTTATCTTCAAGCTACCACATGCCCCCTGGGTAGTGCTAAATGAATAACAGCGGTGTAGGCATATGGCATAAAGATTTTATTGCTTTGGCAATATAATCTTTTTTTAATTGCTTATGGCATAATTGCATAATAATATTGCTATAATAATGGCATAAAAATTAACTTAATAATTTAATAATAATTAACTTAATTTTTTACGCAATGATTTTATCTATATATATATATGTATATAAAATTTATTTCCTTTTATATATAAAGGAAATAAATAATTTATTGTAAATATGAATCTGTTTTAATGTGATCTATTTACAAACAGTTTTGCATTTTTAAATCCTAATTTACCATTATTTTATGACCTTGACTCTCGAATAAGCATCAAACATATGAATATCAAATATATCATTAAACATATCAATCACAATATTTTTAACACTTTGAATAAAAGCTTTAGGGTTTATAAAGAATCCTTGATTCCATGGCATAATAATAAGAATCTTTGATATATTTCAAAGTTTCACTTTGCTTGCAAACTACGTTGCTCTGTCTGCAAACTATAATCAAGGAAAGCTGCGTAGGTATTTCCTTATTTTCTTCATAAGTAAATATGCATTAACTATCTCAAAAATAGATTGAGGAAGATATTCCTATCACTTTGGTTTTACGTGTATTTTTAACAACATCTTCCTTTGTGACGAGCCATGTGTCCCACTAATTCTCATAACAATCTGTCAGTAGTCAATGATTTAATGTCAAGTGAGAGTAATAATAATAAATAAATAAGTGCTTTTTTAAAGCAAAATAATGTTAATTTTCAAATTCATTATTAATTTTAATTGGTGTTATTAATAAGCAACTTAATTATAGTTTTTTGTAGTATCAACAAACAACAAATATTCAGAGGTAATCTTTTGAAGAAAAGAGGGTTATGATTAAATATATTTGAATTTTCTGTTGTTGTCATCTATGGAGCTATTGAAACTCAATCCACACAAATCTGACCACTTACCGTAGAAAAAAATAACAAACAAAAGTTAAAATTACGAAAGGAAAATATCAGCCATTCTTAACAAAAATTATAGTTTAAAAAACTAAAAAGCACGCTTTTAGAGTTAAAAATAATTAAAGTAAAAAATAATTGTTAACATAAGAATAAAAGGACTGACGACAAAAATTAATGTCACTGTTTAAATGCTTGGGGTGCTCGATATCATTCGCTATAATTTTTCACTAGTTTCATTCCGAAATGCAGAGTTAGTTTAAAAATGTCATACAAAGCACCCCACGCTTTTAGAACAGTGACATTCATTTTCTCGTCAGTCATTTTATTCTTATGCTAACAATTATTTTTTTTTTAGTTTGATTAACTCTAAAAGCGCGTTTTTAGTTTTTTTAAACTATAATTTATTTTTTACTTTTTAGTTTGATTAACTCTAAAAGCGTGTTTTTTGGTGTTTTTAAACTATAATATTTAAATGAGGTCCCAGTACGGCGGACTGGAATTATAGTTCTTACAATAATTTAATTGTGAGTAAAACAAAGGCTAAATGCGAATATGTCGAGCCAGGACAGGACAAGAATCTCGCTGGACAGGAATCTCCTGATCCGTGGTCAGGCGAATTTTCCGTTGTGCCACTGTCCCAAGTAGCTTTGAATGCCTTAGGTACTTTCATTCTACATGGGTTAAATTGCTCTTCATAAGTTAAAATAAAATCACTCATCCTGGCGATCCTAATCTAATGAGATAATAAACTTATCAAAATCTTTTAGTGTCGTCAGGTCCTCGAAAAGTCTACAACGTTTAAATTAAATCTGATCGCTTAAAGTAGGGGAAAAATCGAGTCCAAAGAGTCAGTTACAAACAAACAAACGAACGAACATACAGGTGAAACTAATAAAAGCATATTAAAAATGACCAAAAAGTTTAAAAAACAGTTAAAAACAAATTAAATATTCTAAGGATAAAAATTAAAAACTAGAAAAACAATAATAAAAACTAGTGTGATCATAACGTGTTTTCTCTGGGACTCCAGTAAAGAGTACACAAATCAGCATTCTGTTGAAGTAGATTAGGGTCCAGTCCCGAGCAAACATGTAATGGGCCTTATGCATTTTCTCTGTCTTACACAAAAACACATATTTCAGAGTTCCCAATTCCTATTTCGGCCAGATGAATTTCTATTTTGCATTTGGTCAGATATGAATTTTCTATTGTTCAAAAATATGAATTTTTTTAATGATAAATTTGAAGCAATTTTATCGTCAAACAAAATTTATGTCAGCAGAATTTCTTTTCCTCTTATTTAAAAGTTTCTTTTGTGTAACTTAAAATAATTTTTCCTCGCGAATAGCATTGAACTTATGATCGATTTAAAACTTGCAAGGATAAAGATTGGAGGTCATGATTCAAGATTCGATGAATATTTTTTTCTAATGCAGCTGGCAAACACTTAGACAGTTTGGTCTTGGATGCCTTAAGGCAAGCGCTGCACAGACGTCACTCACTTTGCATTACCCAGGGGGCGCGTGTAACTTGATGATAAGCCACGGACGCGGAGTAACAATGCCCCCGCAACGCTCTACGATCCTATTAGACCGGGACCTACGGTTTAAAGTGGATAGCCACTCGGTCATTCAGGCCCCTTGATTCGATGAATATTTGATCTGTTAATTTTTAAAATACTTTTAAATTTGTGAGGAATTATTTTGATTATGGGGCCTGAATGCTGAGGGGGCCAGCGCTCTGGCGCTCGGTACCACATGTTTCGGGTTCGAACCCGGCGGTGCCATGGATGTGTGTAGTGGTTCGGAATCCGCCTTTAAACTGTAGGTCCCGGTCTAATAGGATCGTAGAGCGTTGCGGGGCATTGTTACTCCGCGTCCTTGGCTTATCGTCAAGTTACACGCCCCCCTGGTTAATGCAAAGTGAGTTACGTCTGTGCAACTCTTGCCTTAAGGCATCCAAGACCAGCTGTGCATCCAAGTGTTTGCCAGCTGCATTAAAAAAAATTTGATTGTGTCTATGGCTTTACTCTCTAGCAAAGCTATTTGGATGCAAATTATAGATCAATATTTCGTACTTTGAAATTAATTTGATTTTTACATTGATTGATCATATAAATTGAAATTAATTTCAGTGAAAACTTTTAGTTTTATTACCATTTTCACTAGCTTTAGTTATCTTTGAAATTTTATCAATTACTGGTGTAAAAAAAACACAATATTCCTAACTACATAATGATTGAATGGTATATTTCAAATTTTTGAATAATACAGACCATTTTTCAATCAGCTTCTGTATCATATTTTAATGGATTCCGGATTATTATACTATAAAAAATATTTAAACACAAATAATTGTTTAGTTAGTTATGATGTATCTTATATTCTGTCATTTGAATAGAGTAATGTGTAATTTAGAAATTCTTTAACTTTTTAAAAAAGGTAGATAGGTTTAATGATTTTAAGGCCTGTTTTCGCCAAGCGGCACCAATCAATATTTAATATATCGATAAAAGAATTTAAATGAAATTTAGAATAAAATCAATAAAATATTAACCTTAAAATTGATATAAAAATTAGTATTACACTTGACAGGATTAAAAATTTCAGCTAAAATTTAATTCTGGTAAAATGTATCAGTTCGAAACCATCATTGTATTCTACATATCATTCTATATTTTTATCATTGTATTGTGCATATCAATCTATATTCTTTTATCATTGTATTCTACATATAATTCTACATTCTTTATCATTGTATTCTACATATAATTCTACATTCTTTATCATTGTATTCTACATATCATTCTACAGTCTTTATCATTGTATTCTACACATCATTTTACAATCTTTATCATTGTATTCTACTTATCATTCTACAATCTTTATCATTGTATTCTACATATTCTACATTCTTTATCATTGTATTCTACATATCATTCTACATTCTTTATCATTGTATTCTGCATATCATTCTACATTCTTTATCATTGTGTTCTACATATCATTTTACAATCTTTATCATTGTATTCTACTTATCATTCTACATTCATTATCCTTGTATTCTACATCTTCATTAGAAGAACTCCATTCCGACATAGGAAATTCAGATTCTGATTCCCAATCGGGAAGTATTTATGGCGGCTAAATATTTTTCTCTTTATTGTGTTTTCCTTGAATTTTGCTTAATTTTTTGGATAAGCGTTTTCTGGGCCTGACTCTTGGCCCAGTGGAAATCTGTGCAGGTAGCGTGCAAAGAGGGACTAGGTTCGAATCTGCTCTTGGCATTGTTGTAATCACTGCTTTTTGGAACGATGACACTCAATGGTGATTGTGGCAGTATGTGTAAAAGCGTCTCGCATAGGCAGTCAGGTTGCCTGGTTAAAGTTTTCTTTTCATCCGACACGTCAATACGGGGCAGTTACCCCTAAAAACCACCACGAAAGGCACTTTCTTCTCCTTATCGGCCATCGGTGGGCTGCTCGTTTTATACATACATAAGTGGTTCATGAGGTTCACGAGGAAGTTAATATACTAAAGAAAAGGTGATTTTTTTTAATCTGTGTCTAAGGATTGGAGAAGGCATTGAGATAGACTTCTAGTACAGATAGAAAATGAATAGTAATAGCAGCTGAATCAGTATTGAAGGATATGGGAGAGGAAATCGGTTCAAGTTGATGTCAGGATGGGAATTATTTCAGTTGTACTGCTATCAATAATGACGGAAAAGGAACATGTCAATCGAGGATATTGCTCTATTTGGAAATACTACTTCTTTGTCATTTCAGCATAAGAAGAGACGAATTGTGATACTAGTTTTTAGATTCTTCATGCTATTTTGATTTCATTATGAATGATGGAATATCATATTGTTCATAAATGGCAATACTATAAATTTCAAAGTTCTCGTAATTGGAAACTTTCTGTCCAAAGAGAGTTTCAAAATAAAATTCAATACTCAACATTGGCACGAAAACAAGTTTTATGTTCATTAATGTAAAATTCGTTACATACGAACCAAATTACATTGCTGCAATAAAATATCTGGTTTAATTAATGAAAACAATTATCCTTCTTTTTTTTTATCTTTTATTACCATGGAACGAACATCTTTTTATATCATTTTATAGAGGCCATTGATAATCATTTGGAGAAATATATGAAGAACATGGAGAATGCAACCGTATTTTCTATTTTAAGGCTCAATCGCATACGAATCCCATTTGTGGTAAATGATTTTGCATTTTCTTAAAAGAAAGAAATCTTTTTCTTGCTCACCAGTGCTGGTTGTTTCTAAGGAAAGAATCTTGTTTTTGATGCAGCTGTCATGCGTATACAGCAATAGGCCAATTAACCATGCTGTACAAAATCATTGGTGGATAAAATCAACTGATGTCTGCCATTATCTTTATGGGGTAAACTAGAATCTTTACATTTCTGGGAATTAAATCTGCCATTTTTAACCAACAATATAATTGTTGGTTGAACAATTACATTGTTGGCTGAAAGATTATAACTTATTTATATTGTTATTATATTGCAACAAATAACACATGTAGTTGGTTATAAAGGATGAATTGTTTGTTGAACAATTATAAATTAATTATATTGTTATTATATTACAACAATTATATTGTTGGTTATAAAGGGGGAATTGGTTGTTGAACAATTATTTTGTTGATTGAAAGATTATAAATTATAAAGATTATAAACAGGCAAATAACAGTAATAAGGCAGATCAACAATATAATTTTGAATACACTGAATACATTTTTCATTATTCGTCAGTAGGGGATCAGAAGTGATTTGTTTTCTGGAGATAAACAAGTTTTGTTGCACTTGATATTCATGCGTTTGTCAGCACTTCGTCACAAACAAAATTTACAGTACTACCTTCGTGCGGCAGATTCTATTACAATCTCATTATTTTATTTTTTATTACAATCTCATTAATGTATGCATAATTTTCGATATGTTTCAGTAGTAATAGTAATCTCATTCAATAATAGCGTTTTTAGTTATAGACATTATTAAAACACTTTTAGGATTCAAAACCAACAAGAAATCTTTGAGTCTTATTACAAAGGAGAAATTCTATACAGCCTGTCTAAAGGTATTAGAAATAACTTTAAGTAAATCAGTGTTTGAAAATTTGAATGTGAAAGTGATAGAACTTTTCTAATTGTCTGATAGAGTAAAAAGTGTGAAAATGGATAATTTAATAAACTTTTTAATACCTTATTAAATATAGAGAAAAATTTATGAAAGATTTGAGATAGTAAAAATTTTAATATTTGATTATTCATCATTATTTGATAGTAGTATTTTGTTGTAAAGTAACGATTTTTCATGCTAATACCTCACCAATACTTTTTATTGGAGAATTGAAATTATTGATTATAAACAGCATTTATTGAACAGATTTTTACAGTGATTTTGTCATAACATATTTTCTATTTAATTAGTGAAAAACAATTTAAACCATTTAATATTTACAAATAGATGAAAATTTACCTAAAAGAATGTGTATGTTAATTAAATAATAAAATAATTATTTGAAATAATCTTAAGCTAAAACAAGTCAATCAAAATGTTTTTTCAATACAGGATTCAATTAATAAAACATGATTTCAAGCATCTTTATAAAAAGATTACAAAGTATTTTATTTTTAAAGTTAAATCTTGTAGAATAAATATCGATAATAAACAAACACAGATTATAATACAAAAACTTACATGGATTACAATATAAAAACATATTTTCTAAGCATAATGAAAATTTTCATCAATTTTTTTTGAATTATAAAAAACAATAAGGAGAAATTATCAGAAAATTGAATTTATTTTAAATATGGAACATTAAAGAAATTGACAAGATTTAAATAATTAATTTGGTTTACAATTAATTCATCATAAAATATAACTCAAGATATGACAAAAAGTCTAACAATTTATATTTTACAGATTTGATTTACTCATTAATTGTGATTACTTTCTATTTTTCTATTAAAAGTAAATTACTTAGTAAATTGCTTTGAAATTGGTGAAATATAAACATAAACATAGAATCGAGATATTTCTATAATTAAACTGTATAGATCAGTTTGCGAAGAAATCTTACCAAGATTGATATAGAAATTCATTAGCTGTAAAAATATTTTTTGGAATTATAGTAATTGGAATTATTATAGTATTTGGAATTATTTTGGCTATAAAATTAAAGTTACTACCAAAACTAGAATATTAAGCAATTTAGTTAAGGAATATTTATAAATTAGTTTTGGGAAGATTAGCAATTTTGAACCTTTATTTTGTACTTTTAGGAAGAGTTTATAAAATTTATAAAAACCTTTTTATAAAAGAATGATTTCTTACTTCTTAATTAAAAAAGCAAAATGCTTTAGCAAACTTCAGATATCAAACGCCTAATGTTGAAGAATCAGAACGATCTGTGTGATTCTACTTACGTACAAATATATTTACATAACATAACACAATTTATTACATATTCTTCCATTACCAGCTTCAAAATTCTGAAAATGTGTTCACAAATCAAAGCGAATAAGAATATCTTGAATTATTTCCTAATAAAAATATAAAAACCTAAAATTAAATTTTTGAATAATGAAATTTAACGTTTTTCTAATCGTTTTTGCTGGTTACAATCATTACTTTTAGCCATTAATTTTTTTTCTGAAAATCTAAGATTAAATTCAATAAAAATTACATCATATAAATAATAAACTATTCATGTTTTAATATTCTTCATTATATTCTTTTCCAGTAGAAAGTTTTGAGTTTTAGTTGCAATTTTATTTTCATCTAAATCTTAATGCATTAAGCAAGTACCAAATATGTTAATTTTTCTTCCGATAATATCTTAAATAAATATTCCTTGTTTCCCATTTTTATAAGAAGTGCTTAAACATATTTTAAACTGTTTTTATGGTCACATATTTCTATGTGGTATTAACAACCGTAGTGAAGTCATTAAAAAGGAATTTGGATGAATCTATGTGACTGTAGACAATGTTTTACTATTGTACTAAAAACTATTTTTAATGACACTTATAATTTGAAAAAAAAAGAAATTCATGTTAAAATTATATATTTTTAAATTTTATTATTTTAATATCTGAATATTCTTGCACAGTTAATTGAATACTAAAACTACGAAGTGTGTTTTATAATTTGACTTGCTCGCCAAATAATGCATTTTTGGCTATCGTTATATTTATTTTTGTTGGTATGTTTGTTTTGTTAGGGCTGTTTATATGGCTGTTTGGTTTGGCTGTGTTGGCAATGTTGTGCCAATTTTTTGTTTTATTGAATGTTTAACAATCTCCCAATATACATATAGACATTTCTACAAACATAACATTAAATTGTGTGAAAATTAATCATGCTACTTCTCAAACTCTTCATATCATGGCTTTTAAAAAGATCTTACAATATACATAGTAACATCCTTACAATTTCTGGTATATCTCAAACGAATCAGTGAATTTTTGCACATACCAATTCGACAAATCTGCCAATTTCATACCCATCATATCCTCAACCAATATCCCAGTCATTTTTGAAACTTGAAGGAGATTCCCAACAATTAATATCCTTCCAAAAGTGAGAAATCTGCTAAGCAACACACGATTCTTCTTGAACAGTTGCAGACACCAGGTCTTGCTCTTCGTCTTCGGTTTTGCATCGTCCCATCTTTTGTTTGTATCCGTATCTGCTGTCTTTGTCCCACTCGCTGTCTGTCTCCATGAGATAGTTCACAGCTTCTGTGCAATCAGACGATGGTAAAGTGCCGCCATATTCTACTGGAAGCACAGAAGCGTGGATGTATTTGTGCAAATCTGCCATGTCACTTCCGATTACTACCACCTGCAAGAAAAATGGTACTTTCTATATTGAGACACAAATTAAACAGTGAACAAACTTTCGTAATTTGTTTAAGAAAATAATATTCCGACATGTGTCCATGACATAAACTGATATATATATATATATTATATATATATATTATATATATATATATATAATATATATATATATCAGTATATATATATATATAGTATATATATATATATATATATATAGTATATATATATATAGTAGTATATATATATATATATATATATATATATATTACATTATATATATTACTAACATAGCGGCATTTTAAACATAGACTACACTAACATAAATAACTTTTTATTTGTACATTATTGAATGACAAAAACAAAATATTGAGAAAATAACTGTTTAAATTGATACTTGTGAATTTAAATATGCTTATAAATGTTTTATCGTTTTTTTTTTATAAATGGTTATTTTATCAAACATTTTGGCTTCAGTTTCTTTTCATATCGTAGGTAATAATTTAATGATATATCACATTTTTATTTAATGCATTTATTTATTTAATGTCAAATTTTTATTTATTTTAAATTTTTTTTAATAAAGAATTTTAATTTAAAGTTAGATTAAAATTATATGCGAAGTTATCTACCACTTTCCTCACAATTGTCAGGCGTTATTTTTGAATATGTACCTTTAATATTGATGAAACAGATGCGTATAAGTATGCTTTAATTATGGACTATTATTATAATTTTTTCATTAAAAAAGTTACCATTAAAATATATAAAATATGTTTATGCCATTTTGTATGTAATACATAATTACGCATTTTTTTTATCCAAGTGTGATTTCTAGAGAATTAATTCGAATTCATTAAATACAAGTTTAGAAATTTGTGTTATACAAATGCTTAATTACTTAAATAATTTTATAAGAAAAAAAAAGAATAAATAAATAGGATAAATTTTCTAAAACAATCAAAAGTTTTAGTACGTGGAACTAATAATGTAAGATAATTAAGAATAAAGCATTTGAGGTTAACACATTTGTAAGGAAACTTCATGAAATGATGTACATTACCCTTTTCCTATACTTTTCTCGTATAAGAGGTTTGAAGAGCTTCCAAACTACGTCGGCAAGCGGAGGGCAATTCACACAGTAGGCCACTTTGAAACGTCCAGGAAAAGCAGTCCTAAAATGAAAAATACATGCAATGCAATTTTTTTTCAATCAATTATTTTTCAATCATGTAAATACATTTATTTCAAAGTGAAGAATAAATAAACAAATAAGAATCCTATTTCTGAATTCCTACATTAGAAATAAAAAATTATGTGACATCTTATAAATAAATATACAAATCAGAACAATACAATTTCTTCTTCAGATTTTCGTTCAAGAAAATAGAATGCAATTTAATATCATTACAACTTTTGCTATGGCCGACATATAACAGTTAAAAATTGTTTTATAAAAGGACGATTATAATTAGCTATTACTGTTTTTCTTTTCTTCATTTTGACCCAACAGCCCTTATGTAGTGTTTATGGGCTTTAGGACATCTGCCTACTGGCAGATTTCGGACAGGAGATGCCAGCCTTTTCCCAACGTTCTGCAGTCATACGCTTAGACCGAGACCGGGAATGGCGAGTGATTCAAACCACCCTCCATGGCACGGGTTTCGAAAGTTCGAGTGCCAGACGCGTTAGCCACTCGGCCATTCAGGCCCACTTTTTTTAGTCTACCTAAAATTTTTTCATATATTTTCGCATTTCATATTTCATCCTTTTCAATTTTTAAGCATTGTCTTGACATTTAGTTCTGTTCTTGTAAGAATTTTCCCCATTGTTCATTTATCTGTACCTCCAAAAGTGAAGCAAAACTTTTACCATCTTAGCCATCGTATTTAGAATATTTAATTTTACATAATATTTTGTGAATTAATGGCTGCTAATGCAGTAGTCGGAAAAAGGATCCGATGGGCCTAGTGGCGAGCTCTGGAGCTCGGTAATACAGGTGACGCGGGTTTCGTTCCAGTCCCAGCGGTGACATGAATGTTTGCAGTGATTCAGAATCCACTTTAAGTCGGAGGTCGGTCTCATATGACTCTCATAGCGTCACAGAGCCCAGTCAGACTTCTCACCCGCATCATTTCCTAATTTTTAAAGGGGCAACTCAGCTCTAGGAACAGTGATGTGGTGTGGTGTAGTAGTAGCTATATCAGACAGGCACGGTTTAAAAGTGGATTTCGAACCGCAAAAACATCCATGCACCGCCGAGACTCGAACACTATGTGGCACCGAGGGTAAGAGCATAATTGTATTTATTTATCAAAATCGTGTAACTTGTAAAAAGTTTCTTAAACCAAAGATCGTAAATAAAAATTAAAAAGACAAAAAATAGTTTTTAACATTAATTAATGAATAACAAAAAAAGAAAATTAAAAAAATTATCATTTATATTGAACATGAGTCCTGTTATTTTTTGTTTGTGTAGTATGTGAATTCGCCAAGAATGAAAAGTCCTTAAATATACTTGGCATTTCTCTTACATATAGCGTGTAAAGAATATTAAAAAAAATAATATATTTTATTTTATCAAATAATTCTAACGTTGGCATCGATTTAATTAAATTCTTGTTGTTGTTTATCTTATCGGCGTGGCCTGATGGCCAATTGGCCAGCGCTCTGACCTTTGGTACCTCAGGTTTCACTTTCGAATCCTGGCGGTGGCAGGGATGTCTGTTAGTGGTTCGGAATCCACATTAAACTGTAGGTGTTGGTCTAATTAATCTAAATTGAGCAAAAATGACTGTAGAGCGACAAACCAAGTCAAATCTTCTTGGTTGGCAGCAACATTTAGACCAAGTCCAAGAATCATGCGGCCTCTTGGAAGGATAGAAAGCTTCTGTTGTGATGGAGCACCCGTAGGTAGAAGTCAGGATTGGTTCTATGACGCTTAAGAAGGAGGGAAGTGCCTTCCTTGAGAATTTTTAAGGAGAAATACCCCACATTTGTGTATCGTGGGGAATCGAATCCGAAAAACTCCCACCAGGTATTCCGACTAATAAGGTAAGATTCTGAACATCCCAAACGCCGTTGAATATTCTTGTTTTTTGAAGCAGTATCTACAACAAAGCCGCTAGCGTATTGAACCTCCGTCCTATTGCTCACCAGCGGCGCGTTTTGCAACTAAGCCTACGAATAGAACAATTACGTTCTTAAATATTAGATTACATCGTTGTGTAAATATAATTGCTTAAAAATTAAATAGTTGTTGATTCTTCGAATAGAACTAACTATAAAATATAACAGTTTAATGGTTTATTTTAATGTAATACGATCTATTTATAAAAAAACATATTTTATGTGTTTTGAAGTCAGTAAAGCAAATCAGGAAAAAAATTTCAGTTAATAGATGTATTGTTTTTATATTGCCTGGGAAAATACAAATACATAATAACTTGTATTTTTATGATATCAATGAACTTCTGCGGTTTTAAAATCATCTTTTTCAAAAACATATTTCACATTGACCATTATTGATTTTCGTCATTTATAAATGCCTAAAATTATTTAATAATTTCAGTTAGGTCAAAAACCACTTTGATTTCATACAAAAAAATAGATACAAAAAAGAAATGTGTGGTTAGTAAAAAAAGTAGAAAAACGTCACAAATAATTAGCTGAGACATTTTTTGCACAAATATCCACTGATTGATGGATGATTTGAAATTTGATATCAATGAATTATTATAGGACGTTATTTCTTTCTTAGAAAACATTATTTCTTAAGAATTAAACTTACCTTAATTTATAAAATAATAAGTCTACGTTAGTATCTGTCCTTGACCTTTGTGATTGACCTTGATTTCAGAATGATCTTTGACCTTGATTTCATAAAGAAGAATTTTTTCGAGGCAGCTATTCTACTTGAGTTTAAATGTTAATTCTCATTCGAGTATTTACAAATTACCTGGACACTTTTGACTCTCTTTATCATCTTAATTTTAAATATTATTTTCCTGTTTGATTTAATATGCCCATATTATTTCTTGAATTTGAATAAATTAATTATAGTACGGGGATCACTTTTATAATTCAAGATTTGACATGCCGTATGCATATAAGATCAAATAATAAAACTCAGTGATTTTAGATACAAATTAATTCAATCTTAAGGCATTATTATGATAACTTTTTTTTTTTGTTGAAATCTTAGAAATGAAATAAAGTAAAAACAAAAATATGTATTTTTATTATTATTAAAGGTTTCATATACCTATAGGATTCTTTATAGTAACAAAACTAAAAGATGGGCCGATATACAGGTTACCAATAAAATCTAGAATTTAATGTAAGAACAAAACGCATAACAGCAATCTTAAAAATTACAATAATAAAATAAATTGAAGATTTCTAAACGATTTTCTTTCTTGAAGAATATCTTTATCACTTTGAAATAAATTTGTCATTTCTTTCACCAGACGATCTTTTAGAACAATTTTACATTATTTATTATAAACTCGTGAAAAAATTTAAATAAATACGTATTAAAAAAACTCGTGAAATAAATATTATGTATAAAAAAGTCGCAAAATGAAATTTAAAAATATCATGTGTGAAAAGTTCGTAAAAAGAAATTTACAAAAATCAATAAGAATAACCCGTGAAAGAAATTTAAAAAAATCGATAATAGCTCGTGACTGAAACTAAAAATATCAATAAAAATAGCTCGTGAATGAAATTTTTAAAAAATCGATAAGAATAGGGCGTGAGTGAAATTAAAAAAATTAATAACAAAAACTCCTGAAAGAAATTAAAAAAATCAATAATATTAAACTTTTTTTTTCTGAAAAGACTTAAAAAATCAATAAGAATAGCTCGTGAAAGAGATTTAAAAACTCAATAAGAATAGCTCGTGAATGAAATTAAAATAATCAAATAATAGCTCGTGAAAGAAATTTAAAAAACCAATAAGAAACGTTGAAAGTGATTAAGAAAACGAGAAATACTGCTCCTGAATGCAATAACCATATATTTTACGGGTAAAAATTTTACACATAAATACCTCGGATTAATTTTTATTCAATTTTAGGTTTATATAAAAATTTATAAATATATGTTCAGTAAAATGAGATAGTTCAGGAGTGTATTGGTTTGTTCAAAATATAACAAAATTTATTCGCGTCAAGAATTATTTATGCAAAGTAGCACATTAAAACTATTATGTCAGTTACATCCATGTTTTACATTTAAAGAATAAAAGAATAGTACCTGCATGAGTGCGCTGAGCATCCACATGAGTCGAGGAGAGCAGGAGTTGGAGAAATGCTGGAAGGAGTAGTCTTTGAAATCCCAGATTCCCACGTAACCGTTGATTTGCGTGACAGGGTTCTTCAGGACCCAATGACTCAGCGTATTCCCAGCGCCGACGAATTCTTTGAAGTTGTAGGTCTCTGGGCACCAGTTCGCTAGGAATATTACAAGTTATAGCGCTCACTTTATCTGCATTCATATATTACAGCAGTCTAATAATCTCTTCCATACGATGAATTAAAGGATTATTATTATTAATTTATATATTGCTGAACCTCCTATTCAACTCATGTATGCTTCACAGTTACGTGTCTTGAGGAAAAAAAAACAAGGAAAAATTCTCACTTGACTTGACATCCACTTGACACTAACTACTATACCATTGCTCCATAAATCGGTGTATTACAGTATTTTTCAAAAAATTAATAAAATTCATTCATTTCAAATAAAAAATATTGTTTTAAATAATCTCTTCCATACAAACCAAATTGCCTTTGTGAAACTAATTTCTTGAATTCGTTTTTTTTTACTCCTGCTTGGCTTAAAACTGTTTGTCTAAAACTAAATTATAATTAACAATAAAATATCTAACAGCTATGCAAAAGTACAGAAATTAGAAATATAAATTGAATGATAGACATGAATTCTTGAGATTTTTTTTTTTCAATTTTTTAAATGATAAAAAATACGTTAAAGTACAATTAATTAAAGTTATTCAAAATACAATTAAAAAATTTATACGTATATATATATATATATATATAATATAAATTTATATATATATATATATATATATATATATATATATATATATATAAAAGAGATTATAAACAAGATGGCTCGATTTTTTTAATTGCGTGATTCTGATGATATAAAAAAAAGTTATATCAATATTCAAGGAAAATTACTACTGAATTATTACAAAATTTCATTTTAATATGTTTGAAATTTAAACAGGAAATAATTCGAATTCTAAATTTTTCAAAGCTTGAAATTACAGATAAATATTTGAATCATTTCTAACATTCAAGTAATATCCTTTAACCGATATTTTCATTTTTATTTAGAAAAGTAGCTATAAAAAGTTTTTCCCCCGATGCAAAATAAATATAAACACATAAATAAAAAAGCCCAGAAATATTTGGATGTTGTAGAAAAAAAAGGATCACATTTCTGCTAAAAAAGCAAGAAATCTTTGATAGCTATTCTTTCTTAGCTTTCTTTTTCTTGTATAGCTATTCTTTCTGATGCTTGTATAGAAGGCATTTTGCAAATAAAAATTTTCAAGATCTTTTGGAAAATTATTTCTTTGAAATACAAAAGTAGAGTATTAAATGGTATAAGGTTCATTTTTAAATGTTATATCCTTTATTATTTCGAAAAAAAGATTGGACTGTTGCCATATTTATAATTAAAATTTAAGAACTGAAATAATAACAGTGCTGCCACCAAATATCACAAATATACAAATTCAACCCTTTTCCTAGTCTTAAATGGGAACCTAAACATATATTTTAATTTTTAGTTCATATTATAATCCTTTAAAAAAGAAGTTTTAATTTTGTTATATTTGTTTAAAAGGTTAATTATTTGTCTTGATGAGTGACAAAGTTGTGTCAATACAGTTAAGGGTTGAGGTTGAATATTCTTTATTATTTCGAAAACAAGATTGAACAGTTGGCATATTTATAATTAAATCTTAATAACGGAAATAATGATGGTATTGCCACCGGATATCACAAATATGCAAATACAACAAGTACCATACCAATTTTCATGATAAAAATCGCTCTTCCTTGTGCATCTCTGTGTGCTAAATAATTGAACATGTTACATCGGAGAATGGGTTCCATATCCGTTGGTCTTCGGAACAATCGAGGATGTTTGATTCTGTATCTGAAACAAGAATGATTCGGTAGAATTAATACATATACATGATTTCTTTATTTCTTTGAATAGTGGGTTTTTATCATTGCGTACGATGTATTTCATAAAACACTGATTCAAATGTGTTGAAATACTCCTGTACATCATATTTAAAGTGATTAAAATATCAAGTTTGAAAACTATTTAATTAGCTGCAATTGCTTTCTTTAAAATAGAATAAATTTTGCAATATTCATTACAGTAGCTCTTAATTACAAGGCGCCTTTTTAGAAGGTATTTTTTTCTTCTGTAGAAAAAAAAATCACACAAATTTTTAATCCTAATATAAATAGAAAATAACGAACAATATATAAAAGTATATAATTTTTCTGTTTTTATAAATGTATTGCTTAAAACTGCGTTTCTTTCTTTCTAATTTTAATTTATAGTTGTTAATTTATTACTGTTAAAAATTTAGTTCATATTTAAATAGAAAAAAATTGACTGATCCATCGCGTTTCTTAACTGTCCCCAGACATGTATGATATGACGAGGCTACTGTATTTTATTTGTACTGTAGAGGAGACCATTTGTGTTTAAATTGTATTCTAGAGGAAACTATAAAGGTGATTTGTATTCTTGAATGTTTGGTGTGACTGTACGATCATTGTTTGCACATAAGTGCTAATTAGACTGGAACATACAGCTTAAAGTAGATTTCGAGCCATTAATAAACATCCATGCCACCGCCAGGATTCGAAGTAGTAATAATGGCCAAAGTGCCTGACAATTGGCCATTAGACCACTTTCTACTCTAGAGGATACTATTATGCTGATTTTTACTCTAGAGGGTAATATTACGCTGATTTGTATTCTAGAGGATACTATTATGGCAATTTGTATTCTAGAGGATACTATTACGTAGATTTCTACTCGGAAGAGGATACTATTATGAAGATTTGTACTCTAGTGGATACTATTATGTTGATTTGTACTCTAAAGGATACTACTATGCTGATTTGTATTCTATCAGGCGTCTTCAAATTTTCCAGCCTTAGGGCCGTACTTTCGATTCCAGTAAGTACCAAGGGCCAAAACCGTTTCTGCTATTATCTAAATTTCTAGACTAATCGCCGAGTACGCGCTATGAACGAGCATACGCTTGCTAAATTCGCTGGTTCAATTACTAGAATCTCTTTTAATCATTGGTACAAGTAAAATTGATCCACAACTACAAACTATTGTCAGTGAAAAATCACAATTACATAAATCTCATTAGTATTTTCTTACAAGTGGATACCCCGCGGTTTCATTCGCGTTCATTTAGCTTTTCCGTTCCTGAGGGATTTTCATGATAAAAATCATATATGTTTGATTCCGGTTATATACATTCCAAACATCGATATACATACATATGCGATACTCTTTTTACCCCAACGTAACTACCGAGAGTAACTGCGGGATGTTCACTGGTTTATAATGTTAGTGAGATTCATTTCAATTATTTGTTAGTTGTTCTGCTTATGTTAAATTTTCTTGCGTATTATGCTTGTCATTAAGCTTTACCTAGCAAGTCAATAAAACCAAGTTATTAACATTTTGTGTTTTTTTATCCAACTTATTACAGCTACAATAAACTATTCGCTGTCGCAGGCCGGATTGATGACGGCCGTAGTTTGGAGACCCCTGCTCTAGAGGATACTAATATACAGATTTGTACTCTAGGTTAGGAGTGTAACGTGGTAACGAACGTAGTAACGTGGATTCGAACCACTAACACACATCCATGCCACCGCCAGGATTGTACATAAAAGCCTGTGGTGCCAAAGACCAGAGCTGCAGCCAATTAACCATCCTGCCGATGTACTCTAGAGGAGATTGTTATGAGTTATTTAAACGACAATTTTCGAAGGTACTGCGTATATTTTATTAATACTTTAAGTTACTTAAAGTCTAACAAATATAAAAATAATATAAATTTTGACAAAACATATCGAAAAAGTAAAAACAAATCCATAAAAAGTTAATTAATAAACTTTAAAGACTTTTAGTAATAAACTTTTTGCGTTATCGGTATACAATATTACAAATGAATTAAAATTGTTTTCGCATGAGAACAATAATATAAATACCATTTTTCATTAGAAGTATATTCCTGACGTTACCTGTAATGATCTTTCACTAAATTGGCGGCTCGTTCGTCATTAAATTTTCGAACTCTCAAAAACCGTAATAAGAACTCATCATCTGTTCTAGGAATCAAATCTTTCTCTTCTGAAATGAATTTTGTTAAGTTGAAAACAAATTTGATAGTTATTTTATCAGTTCATTATTACCAAAAAATTTATAGTGGAAATTCTGGGAAATTACGTATAAAATTTCATTAGGGTCAGTGTTTTTCAAATCTCAAAGAAAGCATGAATGCATTAGTTAGTAAAGTTCTGTGCATTCATTAAAAATAATCAATAATCTGTAAAATGAATATGACAAAAAAATTAAATTATGCAAAGAACATTTCCAAAACGGAAATTTAATTTGAAAAAGTAATGTTTTAACAGCTCATCTATGGAAAGCAAATGTTTTTTTATTAAAAATTAATGCATGTTTTAGGAAATAATAGATCTATAGAAAAAGTTAGGAAAAGTGTGAATGGGATAGAACAACTTAATGACTTAATTTCTGAAACTTTATTAAAATATTAATTTTTTAAATTACCAAGCTGGAATTTTTGATATTTATTGATCTATAATTCAAGTTTTAAAATAAAAAACTTGAACTTCCAATTTTTTCCCCTACATTCTTCTTCAATGGCGCAACAGCCCCATGGTGTACCCCTCCCCCAAAGCCGTCTGCCTGCTGGCAGATTTCCGAAACATGAAATGTTATTCATGAAATTATAGCCCTACGCCTAACTCGTCATATTACACCGGAACCTGCGTTTAAAGTGGATTTCGAACCCTTCCAAGCATCCATGGCAGCGCTGGTACTCGAACCCGAAACCTGAGCTAGTCACTTGACCATCAGGCCTTTTTCCCTGCATTAGCAGCTATTATTTAAAAATATCATGTAAAGTTAAATATTCTAAAATGTTATTTTGTAATATCAATTTAAGAAGATATTTTCACAGAAAATTGAGCGTTACCTATAACTGTTATGCTTTTATGTATTAATGTTTTTCAGGGAGAAATATTTGTTCCACTTCAATATAATGGTTATTTGTAAATGTTTTGATCTATTAGTAAAACTAATATATTAAATAAATTAATTTTAATAAAAATTTATTTATAAACTGCTTACTTAAAAATCATTATTAAAATGTGAAATTAAAATAAAGAAACTAAAAGAAAAGGGTCGCGAATGCACAAAGGAAGTGTAGGACGTTTTCTTTTATAAGGGGTATTCACGGATTAAAAATTTGAGAACAAATGATTTCAATTACTTAAAAACATGATAGAAATTTGTTATTGTTTGATTTGATATATTTTTTTACTTGCAACTAGTACTTTTAAAACAAATTAGTGATGAAAATTAATGATAAAAGTTAATGTTGAAAACCGATGATGAAAGTTAATGTTTGAAAATTAATGATAAAAGTTAATGTTGAAAACCGATGATAAAAGTTAATGAGGAAAATTAATGGTGCAAGTTAACGATGAAAATCGATGATGAAAATTAGTGATGCAAGTTAATGATGAAAATTAATGGGGAAAATCGATGAAAGTTAATGGTGCAAGTTCATGTTGAAAATCGATGATGAAAATTAATGAGGAAATTCGATGATGAAAGTTAATGGTGCAAGTTAATGTTGAAAATCGATGATGAAAGTTAATGATGAAAATTAATGCTGCAAATTAATAATGGAAATTAATGGTGCAAGTTAATGATGAAAATCGATGAATTGTGAAAATTTTCATCAAATGTCAAGAACAATAAAACACACAAATAAATTCTTCTTTCATTAAAAATTGTCTTTCAAACAAACACATTGTGTCAATAAATCTGTTAAATAAATGTTTTCTTGTATAAGAGTGTGTGAACAATGCATGCAGTGTTTACGTCTACGAAAATCAGTTTAATATAATTCGCCAATGTGATGAAGTTGAGTAAATACTGAGCGTAAAAGGATTGGTGGGCAACAGGAAAATAATTTTTTATTGTTCAAGACCATAAACAACATATTCTCTTTGATAATATTTACTGCAAAGTGTTAAAATTGACACAAATGGAAATGGAAATCTAGTTCATAAAATTTGTCCATCTTAACTTTGAAATATAATTTCTTTGATAAAGAAATTTTCCTCAAAATAACGTAATATATGAATACCAGTAGTTCTCAACAAAATGTATTATTTGATATTACTGGTGCTGATGTAAAGTGTCTGGTGGTGAAAAGCTGAAATGCAGGTTTGTTGTTGAATTTTGTTCCTTTATTCTCAATTTTTATTGACATATATTAGTAAAAGTATGAAAAATTGTATAAAGTGTGATGATAAACTTTTTCATTTAGTATTAATATAACTTTTATCAGTGAGGTGAAAGAAAAGTTCACATGTCTTTTTTATTGTTGAATTCTTAAATGCATTTTTGTTGTTGCATTTTGGAATTGCATTTCCTTTATTCTCAATTTTTAGGGATATATATTAATATTATTATACTACAAAGTATGAAAAATTGCACAAAGTATGATCATAAACTTTTTTTTTTCTCTTGGTGTTAATATAATTGTAAATGTTACTTTGTACTAATGGGCAACAACAACGAATATTGCAATTTAAAACAGCTTATGCTGCATTAAGGCCCTTAAATTGACATGTGATAATTATGAATTTTATTTAAAATATTGGATAATTGATAATTTTCCATAAAGTTTAATAATCGACAACAAAATCCCTCTATTCGTTAATAATTAAAATGCTGATATTTTCTGTTAATAGAACTAAACAATTTGGTATATGTATATCCAAATGAAAATATGAATTAGTTCATGAAGTATGTAATAATTACTATCATTTAGTTTGACAAAAATATGATGAACAAAAAATGGGTTAAATGTTTTACAAATCTAATAATTTTAAATATTGCATGAAATTACGAATTAAATTTAATGAAATTTCAATAGTATCTGGACACTTTGAAATCGGATGATTCTAGAATGCCAAACATCACTCACTCGCTAATAGATCTCTGACTTTAGCTAAATGTCTGGCATAGTCTTCTGGTTTCTCATTAAGTTCACGTTTGGCTTTCCTCAAGTCCTCCTTCGTTAAAGTTGTGTCTAGCAGAGGACGGTAGACAGATGTCCCTTCTCTGATTCGCTGAGCACTGTCCATTCTAAACAATTGGGATAAACAAAGAAATAAATATAAATATTATTGCGTTCAGTTCATCAGTGACATGGATAAAGTAAATAATAGTTTTTGAAACTTGTTTGTGTCGATAAATGTAGCAAATAAATTTCACTAATCATTATCTTAAAAACATTTTATGATATTATATGTTACAGGTTATATCGAGTCTTTTAGAAAATGTATTTTAGTTATAGCTGAAATTTTCCACTATCATTTATTTCATTTCTTAAAAATATATTTTGGCTTGTAAAATTTATAAAGATTAATTCATTACTAGAAACATTCTGAAAGTTTTTATTAATAATTCTACAATATTTCCTTCTAATATATATATATATATATACAAAATGACAGCATGCCACTTATTTTTAAAATTTAAATATAATATACACTCAAGAGCCAAAACATTATGACCACCCCTACATTTTGCAATGAACTTGCCTGGATGACGCGGAAGGCACGTGATCAGGTGGAAGTGGTATTTAACTGGTATTAATCCATGCCAAGGCGGGTTGAAGCTGTGTTGGGCGCCAAAGGTGGATCAACTCGTTATTGACAGGTGGTTATAATGTTTTGGCTTTTGAGTGTATATTAAAATTTATAAAATAAACATAAAGATTATAATATTGTTTTAAATAATTTAATTTTGCCTACTTCTACATTAATTATATTGCGTACATCAAAATTAAATGGCACTGGATTTTTTAAAAACGTTTCACTTACACGTATTTCTAATAATTATAAATCTATCATATTTTTTTAATTTCAGCTATATTAATACTATATTCTTATGATAATAAATTTTACTATGAAATTGATAATATTTTTTATGTTAAACATTGTTAATACAAATATTCTGCTATATTCATATTTACCAAAATGATAAGATAATAAATAAGATCCCTAATATGTAGATTAAATAAAAAGTTCAGTGCTTCGTATAGCAAAAAATGAATAAATAGTATATTAATTAATCATTTCAATAAACAAAATCTTTTCAAATTCCTGTTATATTTCTATTAAAAAAATTTCCTTTTTTTTTTTCAAATCGCAAATATATTTTATAATGCATTTTATTATATTTTTAAGTATTTAGACATTTTGGTATTTTGATTTTTGCATGAATTAAATTAAAATAAAAAATCTGAATGAGATAACTTGGTATTGGGCTTTTTTTGCATCAGTAAAAATATGTTTCAAATGTCGCTGAAAATATACAATAGAAGGATATATATATATATATATTTGCGCTTTATGAAGAGAAATACTCTTATTTGGTTATTAAAAGAAGTGAAAAACATATTTTTAATATTTACATACGTAAAATAATTGGCATAATTAATAAAAGGAAAGAAACACCCAAGCGTACGTTTGACTGAGGAAAAAGGTAAGAAATACACACCCAAGATAAGTGTACACTTTTTTTTTTTTTTTATATATATAAAATAGCGTCTGATGTCTTAAAAGGAAATCCAACTCTCCAAAGAATTATTGCATATAATTTACAGCTAACTAAAAAAGAAATAATAATAAATAAATAAAAACATGCTTTTCACTTGTTACCCCAAAATATGTTTCTCAGACTAAATACAGATTATTGCATGGAAATTATTTAACAGATGGAAAATGGAAACCTATATTACTGTGTCCAAAAGTAAGACTAATTTTCAATTTAAAATTCCTGGGGCTAATGGAATTTCAATTTTGTGAAATTTCACGTCAAAATATAAATTAGAGTTTGAGTTTCGCTTGGCTTTGTGAGATGCTAAAACTGATATCGGCGATTTTTGAAATGCCTGAATTAATTGAGCAAAAAATTGCATTAAATTTTTTTTGCGGAAACGTATAGAATGTCGCAAAAGGCATTCGGTGAGCATTCCTATATTGGAAAGAAGTGCTATAAGCAGTTCAAAGAAGGCAGGAAACACGTTGAAGACGAAGAATCTTCTAGTCGACCATCAACCTCAACCGACGAAGCTCACGTACAAAACATTAAAGATTTGGTGCTTGCAAACCGCCGATTTACAATTGGAGACCTTGCTGATGATATTGGAATTTCAAAAGAATTGGTCAATTCCATTTTGGACCTTAAAACGCGTCTCGATTGGTACCGAAAACACTGAATGCGCCAGCTCACACTGCATTGGTTCTTCATGATTTTTTCGAAAAAAAATTAAACCCATATCGTCCCACAACCACCGTTTTCACACCGTGCGACTTCTGGCTATTCCCTAAACTTAAAAGACCACTCCGGTGACATCGTTTGAGTCGATTGAAGAGATTCAACGTGAATCGCCGCGCATTCTGAAGGCCATGCCTGCCGAGACATTTTAGCATGCATTGAGGATTGAAAAACCTTCACATAAATGCATTGTGTCCGGAGGGGATTATTTTTAAAGGGGATGAAATAAATTTGGAAGAATAAATAAAAGTTTTTGAAAAAAAAAAAAAAAAAAATAATTGGTCTTACTTTTTGGTCACAGTAGTAATACAATTTATGAGGCTTTCATATATGTATTTGATTTTAATAAAAATATCTATTTGCTATCGAAATATACATTAGATCAGGGTGGCCAACCCGCGGCCTGCCTTGAATATTTTTCCGGCTCGTGACATTTATTACACTTTACAAAATATATTTATTTTATAATGGCCAAAGTACTATTAAAAATTACATTATGTGAGCATCCATATATATTTCAAAATTAACTATCGAAATTAGAAAAATTAACTTTAATTTTAAGATGATATTCTTGCGCAAAAAAAAAAAAAAAAAATTGCACTAGTAAAATAAATATTTTTTAATGATTTAATGTTTTTTATTTCGTTTATATTTATATATTTCATTTTTAGTATTATACTATATTTCTTTATAATGTATCATTATTATTATATTATCCCTGTTTACATGTAAGAAAAATAGTAAACACAATAATAATAACTCATTATGTTTCAATTTTTCACTCCAAAAATGTCTATAGTGGTTCTAAATCTAATATGGGGATATATAAATTTATATGCGGCCAGCGGAGTTAGGATGCATTTCCAAAGTGGCCCGCTAGATCATTTGGGTTGGCCACGCCTGCATTAGATATTTTCTTAACCTGTGCTTTCCCTGTTTGGTCTTATGATGGGGATAAATCTAATTTAAAAGCGCTTGAAACTTTACAAAACATCACTAACCGCCAAATAACCTCTGCTAAAGGGTTTATGCGTAAGTCTAATCTTATTAAGGATATTAACTTTCCTTCTTGATTGTATTTTATTAAACATATTTCCTGTAAATTCTTTAACAGGCTTCATTAGCATAACAATACGCCAATCCAGGAGATTGAATCGTATATTCCTAATAATGTTGTTAAACTGCCGAGTAAAATTTTACTCTCATTTTTTTTCATTTTGAATGTTTCAGTAAATTGTTTTTATGATTTTATAAATTTTATGTTCGTTTTAATTTCGTTTAATCGTTTATTATTATTCACATGTTTTCAACTGTTTATTTCCTGTCATATCGGATATTTTATTCGTATTTATGTAAGTGAGTAACAATAAATAGTTTATCTTAGGATTTGAAACGCCGAGTTTATCTTATTATCAAATTCTTAAATGAACTTATGAAAAATAGTATAAATTTGAAAACCATGTCCTAGTTCACAGGAGGCTAAATATTCTTACTCAGGCTGCAGTATGATAGTTCAAAAAAAGTGGGATACCAGATTGAATATATTAAAAATTTAAATTCTTATCTTTGTTAACATATATATCATCATGTTCACACACTTTTAACGATTTTTATTTATGTATAAATAAATAAATAAATATATATATATATATATATATATATACATATGTATATCATAATCGTTACAAAATGTGTGAACCCCATCTATATTTTGTAAAAAAATAAATTTTCATAAGTTTACTTAAATTTTGTGAAAATTTAAATTTGCATAAACAAATCTATAAAATTTAATTTAAATGAAAAGAAAATTGTTAATACGTATAATCATATATATAATTAATGTTTATTAGATTTTCTTCAAATGTCTTATTTATTTTTTATTTTTGCACAAAAAATATAAAAAAAAAGTTTTAGTATTTAGCCGTCCAAGTAAAAAAAAAAATTTTTGATTAATAAAAGTAGTATACATTTATAACGCTTAAATATTGCTAAATAATTAAACAAAAAACTTAATTATTTTCGTACTTTAAATATTTACATATACGTTAATTAATTTTCAAAAACAACGTTTGTTTGAATTAATTATGGCAAAATGATTATTGTAAACAATTCGAACCCACGCTTTCTATAAATGTTTTTAAAAAAAAAAAAATTAAATGAATCATTTTTGTTTATAATTATAAAATATACCATTTTCTCTACAATTCTTTCTTGACGTGCAATCCAATTTTCGTGCTGCCATCTATAATTCAAATTGAGCAGTAATTTCGTAAATAGCAGTTATAAAAAAGTATTATCATTAAAAACGCAACAAATTTTCATTTATACATTTTCACAAATATTTTTGAAAAAAAAATATAATAGTAATTTCTGAAATTTAATTTTATTATTAATAATATATAGATACATATAATTATCAAACTCAAATTAAACAACGCGTTTTACATCAGATCGTTTTGGACTTGTTTGTACTACAAACAAGCTGGGCAAATCATAAATATGATTATAACTCTTAGTTTAATATTTTAGTTAGAAAAACATTCAATAAAATGAACCAATTATAATAGAATATAGAAATGAAAAGTTTTTAAATTTACTATGAATTTTAAGTAAATTAAAAAAAATTTTTATAACCAATCTACGAAAAATTATGATGATTATTAATTATTATTGTTAAAATAATTAAAATATTTTTTTAAATGTATAGTTTCTTATTTAGCTGCATTTTAATAGTGTATTTTTTACTATTTGGATAATCAATTTATTTTTTAGATATAAGTCTGAAGGAGTAATATTTAATGAAAATATATTACTAAATCAGAGGGTGACTTTTTCTGAAGACAATTTGATTTTTCAAACTTAACACTATTGTACAAAGTGACATTATGCATCGGACAACAACAGAAAACAATCCACCTTGATTGTTTGTAAAATATTAATTTATGTAAACATAGAAAAATTGTTACTATCTAACAAACATTAATAAATATAAACTAGAAACCAATCGAAATGAAAGGCCCGCTTCTTCTTGAGTTCCTGATCAATGATGATCAGTACTGCAATATCTGGAACATTTGCTTGCAGCAATCAAAGCCAATTGGCCAGGCATATTGCACTATGGAGTGATTTTGCTCCACATCAATGTGCGGTCACATACGGCCACTCGGACACTCAGCAAGCTGGCGCAGTTTTCGGTGGAATGTGTTGTAACACCCACCATACAACCCCAATCTTTCACCATGTGGCTTTCACATCTTTGGTCCACTAAAAAAGGCATTGAAGGGACGATGTTTTCACCAGACAGTGAAATCATAGACGCTTTTCGAAACTGGCTTCAATCACAGCCAAACTCTCTCTACGAACGAGATATTCACGAGTTTGGTGCCACAGTGGGACAAGTGCTCGTGTAATTTTGGTGATTACATTTGGAAATAAATGATACCTTTTCATTTTGAGGGTAAAATAAAATAATGCGTTTAAAATATAAAATAATAAATAATAAATACTATAAAATAATCCGTTTTCATTTGATTCAACCTTATATATAAGAAATAGTGTATAAAATAAAAATATTTTTATTTTCTTCTTCTTCAGCACTACAGCCTTTTCAATGCCAAGGCTGGCTTTCCAAATTTTATCCATTTCACCCTATTCGGCGCAATAGCCCTCCATCCATCGGTCAACACTAATTAATTTTAGATCCTTTTCGACATTACCAATTCACCTAGTGGGTGGTCTTAGTCTCCTTATTTTTTGGCTGGAAGTGCATCGTCATATCTAAACAGCATATTTTCCATATATTTCATGATTATAAAAAATCTTCCACATGTTATTTTGTATTGGATCAAAAATCTTTTTAGGAATTGTTATTTTACTTATTTTTAAAATTAATCTATGGAGTTATGAATTAAAGTCAGATGTGTTGAACTTGGTTTTAGGTGAAATATTTCAGTTTAGGCAAAAGTAAAATGCATTTTCTACTATATTTTGTATTGGGAAAAGACCGCCATAACATATCCCTTTAATAAATTGATGATTACAGGAATTATTGTATTTCTTCTTCAATGGCGTAACAACCCCATAGTGGTCTCCTCGGCCGTGACTCGAGCTCGTGGCTTGTGGCACCAGAGCGCTAGTCATTCCATCATCAGGCATTACTATATTTCATCATCATCAGTAGCACAACAGCCTCATAGTGGGCCGAAACCTAATGATATATCCCTAAACATGAGATGTTTTTCTTTTTACGAGGAAGGATTATCAGCCCTACTTCCAACAGTCCTATTAGACAAAGACCTACGGTTTTAAGTGGATTCCGGGGCACTACAGATATCCATGGCCGGGATTCGAGCAGCGCCGGGACTCGAGCCCGAATCCTGTGGTATCGATCGCCAGAGCGCTAGTTATTCGGCCATCATGCTCCATTACTATCTTTAGATACTTAAAATATAAAATAAATAAGAACGAGACATATTTTAAGTTGGATAAAATAAACAATTATTTTCGATTTTAATTGTTTCACCTATAACTGCTATTTGCACATTGGAACAAAAACGTTAATTAATAAAAATTCAGAATTTCTGCATTTATCATGGACCAAATGTCCTAGTACACTTTTATTTTTTTTCTTCAGAACAAAATGCAACAACCCATGTCCATATAGAGTAAAATGCGTCCAAATTCCAATTATGTTTTTATTCATGTTAGTAAACTGTTGAATCCATCATTTTAAAACTTGTATTTTTCTCGACTTCACATTTTCATTACTGTTGTACATTGTCATAACTATTCAACTCAAACTTGTCAATCATTCAGTTTAAAATATACATTCCTTCTTTAAATCAATTAAAAACAAAAAAAAAAAGAGCACAGAGCAGTTCTAAACTACAGATCTTAGTGTGCAAGTGTGGGTTTTAACATTTTTTTTTTTTTTTATTGTTGTTGCTGTTGTAACACGTGATTCCCCCGGCCGTGAAAAGGCGTATTAGGAAAAGCTGAGACAATTTGGGTCAAAGGAAGCTAAACATCCTCCTGCTCGATAAGGAGGGTCATATCCTACCGCCTTGAGGCCCGCCGTATCACTTTCGATTTTCACGAGAGATTTGTTGTGTTCGGTTACCACTGCAGATGCCATTCCCATTGCGTCACTGGGAAAGGCCTCGGGGCGAACTTTTCCAACGTTCATTGTTCATGACAATGGTGTGAAATTTGGACTAAATGGTGGAGAAACCAAAAAAAGAATTATGAGGTGTACTGCAATAATGCATGTTAGAACAATAAGGCAGAACAATAACGTTTAAAATATATCCAAAAAGACAGGTTGAAATCCCATTGGAAATTGGAACACGTTCTTGAAACACATCTCTTTTGTTCTTTCTAGATGGGAAGCGGAATTTTTTTTCTAATTTGTGGATTTGCCACATTTTTTGCTCTTTTATTATTTTGAAAATAAAGTTAATAAAGTTGAACTAATATAAAATAATCGGTAATGAAGAATCGATAATCAAATATTCAAGTAGCTCATTAAACAGAAATAAAATTAGAAGTTTTAATGAAACAAAAAGTTTTAATGAAACAAAAAGTTTTAATTAATCTGGTCATATTGGAGGTCAATCATTTTAAGTAATCTAATCATAATGAAAGTCAATCATTTTAAATAATCTAGTCATAATGGAGGTGAATCCTTTTAAGTAATCTAGTCATAATGATGGTAAATCATTTTAAGTAATCTAATCATAATGGAAGTCAATCATTTTAAGTAATCTAGTCTTAATGGAGGCCAATCCTTTTAAATAATCTAGTCATAATGGATGTGAATCATTTTAAGTAATCTAGTCTTAATGGAAGCCAATCCTTTTAAGTAATCTAGTCATAATGGATGTGAATTACTTTAAGTAGCCTAGTCCTAATGGAGATCAATCATTTAAAGTAATCTAGCCTTAATGAAGGTCAATCCTTTTAAGTAAACTAGTCATAATGATGGTAAATCATTTTAAGTAATATGATGAATAAAATGAGAAATTTCAATGAATAACAACGTATAAAAATAAATGTGAGTGCATAAAAATTGTGATGACTCTCTTGACATAGAAAATGTTGATAATGAAATAAGGTGTATGCTTTCAAGATATACCATTTTTATACGGATGCAAAGACAGATTCTGCTTTTTGTGTGCAAATATTTTTTATTAATCTATTCTTAATCTAGTCATAGTAATCATAGTGGAGGTCAATAATTATACGTCCACCATTTTAAGTAATATGATAAATAAATGGACAAATTTCATTGAATAACAAAGTAAAAAAAAAAAATAAATAGGAATTCGTAAAAATTGTGATGAATCTCTTGCCATAGAAAATGTTGATATACGAAATAAAGTATATATTTTTAAGAGATACCATTTTTATAAGGAAACAAGTCAGCTTCTGTTTTTTGAGCAACTATTTTTATGCCATTATTTTATTTACTATTAATAATTTTATTCATTTTTTTTTGTGCTATGAAAGCTTTTTGGTTACATAAGATGTCTTGTTGTAAGATGCAGAATTCCCACAGCTGATATTTTCCTTCGGTAATAAAGCACTTTTCATTATTTTAAAAGGACCAACAACTATGGCAATTTTATTTCTTTAACTTTTTGTATATTGAATAAAATTTTATTTTAAAAAAAATTAAATATATATTTTTTGTTAAAAAAATAATTCTGTTTTAAAAAATTGTATAAGGGAGGGATTTTTTATTAAATGAAAACGAAATTCTTCGTTTGAACAACTAAATATGTTTTATAAAGATTTATAACTTTTTGTGATCACAAAAAATTATAAATAACAACTATCACATTCTTGAGATAATTTATGTTCTGACAATCATTATTTTATTTAATACTTCTAATATTATCACGTTATATATAGTTATCACGTTAGCCAAAATTTTAATATATCTTGGGCAACTTTCCTATCTCTCCATATTGTATTATAGATAGTCAATATTTCTATTAGTTTTAATATATACCTTTAAAGATGTATAGGAAGATGGAAACTCGAAGAATTTCCTAATACTTGTAAGTGTTGAAAGAGGAAGTAGAATGAATATCAAATAACAAAGTAATGAAAATCAAGGTGGAATTCCCACAGCTGATGTTTTCATCCGGTAATAAAACATTTTCCATTATTCTAAAAGAATCTACAATTACGGAAACTTTAATTTTTGAACTTTTTATCTATTGAATAAATTTATATTTTTAAGGATTTATGATATACTGTTTCTGTTAAAGAATAATTCTGTTTTAAAAAATTATATAAGGGAGTGATTTTTTTATTAAATGAAAACGAAATTCTTCTTTTGAACCATTAAATATGTTGGATAAAAAATTATTTTTTGAGATTTGTTCAATGGTAATTTATGTTCAGACAATCATTATTTTATTAAAATAATAAATACTTCTAATATCGAAAAAAATTTTAAGTTATCCCGTTAGCCAAAATTTTAATATATATCTGTGGCACCTTTCCTATCTTGTATAGTGTATTGTTGATAGCCACCATTTCTTTTAGTTTTAATTTATATCTCTAAAACTGTGTATGAAGAGGGGAACTCGAAGAATTAATAATACATGTAAGTGTTGAAAGAAGAAGTAGAATGAATATCAAATAACAAAGCAATGAAAAACAATGCGGAATTACCACAGCTGATATTTCCCTCCGGTAATAAAACATTTATTTTAAAAGGGTCAGCAAATATGGCAACTTAAATTTTTCAATTTTTTTGTATATTAAATAAAATTTTATTTTTAAAAATTTAAGATATACTGATTTTGTTAAAAAAATAATTCCGTTTCAAAAAATAATTCTGGAAGGGAGTGATTTTCTATTACAGAAAAACGAAATTCTTCTTTTGAACCATTAAATGTGTTGGATAAAGAATTCTAATTTGTAATTTATTCAGTTTTAATTTATGTTCAGGCAATTATTATATTAATAGATAATAAATAATTCTAACACTTAAGAAAATTTACTTTATCCAAAATTTTAACATATCTGTGGTCCCTTTCCTATCTTTCTATATCATATAGTATCATAGATAGTCACCATTTCTTTTAATTTTAATAAATACCTCTAAAAATGCAAACGAAGATGGAAACTCGAAGAATTCCTGATACTTGTAAGTTTTGAAGAGGAAATAGAATGAATATCAAATCTGGATATTTTCATCCAGTAATAAAATACTTTTATTATTTTAAAAGATCAACAATTATGATAACTTTAATTTTTCACCTTTTTGTGTATTAAATAAAATTTCATTTTTAGAAATTTAAGATATACTGTTTCTGTTAAAAACAATTCTGCTTTAATAAATAATTGTACAATGGAGTAATTGTTTGTTACATATAAACGGAATTCTTCTTTTCAACCATTAAATTGGATTAAACACTTATAGTTTTTTGACATTTATTCAATGGCAGTTTATGTTTAGACAATCATTAATTTATTATAAATACTTCTAATACTTAAAAAAAAAAAATTTAATTTGTTTGCCACGTTAGCCAAAATTGTAACAGTATCTGACGCACCTTTCTTATCTTTCCATGTTATATCATAGATAGCCACCACTTCCTTTAGTTTAAATAAAATGTCTATAAAATTGTATATGAAGATGGAAACTCGAAGAATTCCTAATACTTGTTAAGTGTTGAAAGAGGAAGTAGGATGAATACCACAAAGTAATGAAAATCAACGCGGAATTCCCCCAACGCGGATATTTTTATTCCGTAATAAAACACTTTTCATTACTTTAAAAGGATCAACAATTATGGCAACTTTAATTTTTCAACTTTTTTTATTTTATACAGTAGAACCTCTTTAAGTCGAAAACCTCCACAACTCGAAAAAAAATTTTTTTGTTCCTTTCCCTTCAAGCCCCAAAACCTCCATTACTCGACATTTCAACCCTCTATAAGTTGAAATAATTAGTCAATCCCCACAAGCCATTTTGGTATATATTTTCCCTCCGTAACTCAAAAAAAAAAAAAAAAAAATTGGACCTCTGTATCTCGAACATTAGCAATGTTTGATTTTACAACTCGATCATTTGAAACTAATTAGTTACCTCTATAGCTCGAAGAAAAATAAGTTACCGACTTTAAGGATTTGCCGACAACGCACGTCCTTGTTTCTTAGAAAACAATGTATGAGTATAGAGTAAATAGAATAACCAATTCTATGAAATAGCAACTCGGAAGAAAAGAAATTTCTGCTCTTTATAGCTTAGATAATGCTATAGATAGAGAACGATCGAATTGTCTAAAGCAAAAAAAATAAATAAATAAATAATAAGAACTGAATTTTAATACATAATATTTTTTATTTTAACGTTGTTTTTTGAATTATTTTGATTTTTATTGTAGTACATAATATAACTTTTAAGTTGCAAATAAACATGCTTATTACCTCTGCAACTTGAATTTTTATTTATTTTACCTCTCTAACTCAAAATAAGTTAGAAAGAATCTAAACCTCTACAAGTCAAATATTTCCTTACAAAAAGTCGAAATCCTCCATAAGTCGAAAACTCTATAACTTGAATTATTTGGCGTCTTCCTTGAAGTTCGACTTACAGAAGTTCTACTGTATTTGACTTCTGCTTTGTACATGGTTATAAGAGAAAAAAAAAATGAATAAAATATCTTATTATTCTTAACCATCAAGCATTCAAACAATTTATGTGTCTTTTTTAGAACTTCCTAACCCGTAGGTTTTCTTTTCAACACTATCAAAAGTTGTAAAAAATACAAATATCACCCAAATTTGCAAAATTTTAAAAATTTTATGGAAAAATCGTCAAATATTTTATCTTATTTCATTGATTTTTACCAAGCTTTATAAATAAGCATAACGCAACGACAATTTTAGATCTACAATATTTTTTTTTTTTTTTTACTAGCCTTTGCGAAGAATATGAGATTTCTATTAGTTCTGCTTTACGAATTTTAAAACAAGGGCAAACTTCCCACACTGCTACCTTCACGCTTGTGCTCGTAGTTAACGGATATCTTCGGTGTATAATTCATATGAATAGATATTTAAATGAGATCAATTAATGATCACTGCTATCCTTTCTGTCCGTGAATGCTAAGAAGATTAATATTTCTCATCGGAAACATTCGGCTTAATTTAATTTAGTTTACGCATGAGCACAGATCAAGGATATTTTCTTTTATTTTTCATGTTATTGCGTTAATTTAAAAAGTTACTGGTGAATTTTAGTTGTTATTTTATATAAAATACCATTGATTGAATTTTATTATTACATTTGAAATATTGTTGCATTTGAAATTTCCTATTACATTTTGTAATTGCATTTGAGATCTGCTATCACATTATCTTAACGTTATTGAACATATGTGAAGTGTACCATATTTATAATTTTATCATAACCATATAGGGCCTGATGGCCGAGTGGCTAGCGCTCTGGCGCTCGGTACCACAGGTATCGGGTTCAAATCCCTGCGTTGCCATGGGTGTTTGTAGTGGTTCGGAATCCACTTTAAATCGTAGGTTTCGGTCCTGATAGGACCGTAGCGCGTTGCGGGCGCATTGTTACTCCACATCCGTGGCTTGTATTCAAGTTACACGCGCTCTCTGGGTAGTGCAAAGGGAGTAACATCGGTGCAGCCCTTATGGCATAAGAAGATCACGGTCTATTTGCCAGCTGAATTAGGAAAAAAAAAAAATAACCATATTTATAATCATAACTATATTTAGCCATATTTATAACCATAACCTTATTCATATAATAAAAGAAATCAATCTTTGATATGCTACAGTTATCAATGATTTCAGATTGTTGTTTATAGATTAACGTGTCTATCATTAAACCAGATTAATAATAGATATTTAAATCTATAAACAAATTATAAAAGAAAAGCTAAAAGCTTATTAGTTAGTTAATTATAGAAAATTTAACAAAATTAGTTTATTTTGAGTCTGTTCTAATATAATTTGGCCATTTAATTTGATATTAAAAGGATCTTATGATGAAAATTGAATGTCGTTTAATTACAATTACTTAAAATTGTAGATAGAGATTTACATATTATAAATGATTAACGTTAATTAGCATAACCATATCTATCTGTGAAGAGCATTTATAACAAAAGAAATAAATCGTTAATATGCTACAATTATTAAGGATTTCAGATAGATGTTGTTTATTGATTTAACGTGCCTATCATTAAACTAGATTAATGATTAGATATTTAAATCTATAAACAAATTACAAAGGAAAAACTTAAAACCTAATAGTTAGTTAGTTAAAAAATTTTTAAAAAAAATAAGGTTAATTTGAGTCCGCCCTATATTAATTTGGCCATTAATATGGTATTGAGTCAGAAAAAGGTTATAATAAAAACTGAATGTCGCTTAATTACAATCACTTAAAATTGTTAACAGAGATTTAACAGCCATCTTTAATATAGATCATTGTTTATTCTTCATACATGCCAAAAATTCCGGAGATTATTTTAAAATCACAAGGTCTTAAATATAGATAAAGAAATAAGGAAAATATTTTACGAAGTAACATTAACGTCGATTATGTAATAATTTGAACGTCGATTATGAAATAACTTGAACGTCGATTCTATAACATAATCCAATAGTTATAGTACATGATGATTGTTTTCATTATCACATGCAGGCACATATGTCATCTATTATTAATAATACACTTAAACATTAAAAAACATTCTTATGTAGATAAAAATAAAAAAATTTTAAATCCTAGTTTTATCAGCAGGAATTATTTGTTGAAATCAAATATTTTTCTTAAAGACTAAAATTTAATTAATATTTGTAACCGTGCTTCCTCATACGCACTGCAAGAGCGCCTATTGCGGCGTTCACGAAATGATCGGTAGGCCGCGAGACTCTTACTTGAGAGGAAATACAGCGCTATCATGCGCTTCTATTGAGAAACATTTAGTACAGCTTAATTACGCGCTTCTGTTGAGAAACGTTTAGTTTACAGTCTCTTATTTCGAGAGGAAATATATTTAATGAATCCCAGTGTATAAGTTGGCCTACAGTCTCTCACCCGGAGAGGTAGTATATCCCGCTCAAACCTGAGTATCGGGTTTTCGGCTTAGAAGTGGAATTCCTTCCATGAATCTAAAATTATCTGTCTTTAAATGTGTTAAATAGTGCAGGCCTCTAATTGTATGTGTGTTATGTCTGTGCGTGGGTAAATAAAGCTGTGAGTTCTCAAACCTGTGTCTCACGTCTCAACCCAACCACACCCAGTTTCAATCCCTCGCAACCGACAACACTACATATTAATAATGTTTGCCTAATGATAATTTCACAAAAATTAATGTTAAATCACAAAATTTATTTTTAACACGCACTTATTATGCAATTACTTGTAGGTAGATTTGCCAATTCTTTAATTACTCTTTTGCTTTATCGATATTCTTTCATCAGCATTTTAAGCGTATTAGATAGGATTGTTTTAATTTTTTAAATATGACTCTTGTTAAAATTCACTATAATACAGCAATTTGAATGTAACATATAAAATGTGAGACTGTTCGAAGAGGTTTTTAGGATAATTATACAAAAGAAAAGGGAAATTCAATTTTATAAATATTGAAGAAAAATAATTTAAAAAACGGCAATGCAACAATATATAATCTTTACCCAAACTAAAAGTGAAAATTTTAATTTTCAATTTGGGAATATTAAAACATTAAAATAATAATAAATAAATATTAAAATGACAACCAATGCTGCGCTTTGAATTCAAATTGTTTGCCTTAATTTCTAATTTAACTAAGGTAATTTACTAAACATTTAACTTGATTTAAACTATATTTTCAAAAATTATATTATAACTATTATATTACTTTAAAAATATTTTAATGGAGAATTTACTTACTTTCAGATGTGAGAAAATTATTTTTTTCTTCAGTGGCTTTCACAATTTTTAATCTTTCAAACTTGCTGTGAATATATTCAACTGAAACATAAAATAAAATATTACATACATTGTACACCATTGATTATTATTACCATTTAAAAACTACAGTTTTTAAATTATAATTTAATGCATTTATAACTAGAATCATATATATATATATATATATATATATATATATATATATATATATATATATATATATATATATATATATATACTCTTTCAAATAATAATTGTTATGATTGACTGCTTAATAACAGTTAATAAAAAATAATAACAGTTAACAAATCACTTAATTACAATAATTAATATTTTTTTTTATTTAAAAATAAACCCAGTTTCATTTTTTAAAATATTGTACTGCCGGACTCATGACAACGTGCGTCGCTGGTCAGCATTAGGGCTGAGGTTTAATCCGCAGGCGACATTGTCGTAGACAATTTCAAAAAACCAGGAGACTCGATGGCGTTTGTAAGATCAGCATCTTGCCTTCTTTTCGAAATACCCGATGGGAGTTTTCCGGGTTTGCACCCATACGATAAGCAAATGCAGGGTGGTACTCCTGGAAGGCTCTGCCCTCCTTCTTCAGCGACACAGAGCCAAGTCAGACTTCTACCTACGGGTGCTCCACCACAACAGAAGCTGCCCCCCCCTTCCCCCCTCTTTCTATGAGGGATATGACAACAACAACAACAAAATAGTGTACTGCCTTTTATACTAAAATTTATTAAATCCGTGATCAATTGAACTTATCGAAACACTTTAATGCCTCGGAATTATTTTGTAGAACTATTCTTTTGGGACTATCTCTAATTTAAATTATAATGTGATAGAGAGTAAAAGTTAATAATTTAATTAGTTTCAAGTATAAAATTAAGTTAAATACTATACTTGCACTTAAACTAAATTAAAAATAATGACATAGATAAAAATTTATGAGCATATTCTTAAATATTGATGTTTCACCTTTCTATAGATTTACACAAAAAAATGGTGTAACGTGGTATTTTTTGGTATGGCATATTTAAATAATCTATATAATTTATACATGGTATAATTTATACAGATTATTTATACGATGTAAGTGTACTTTATTAAGTACATCTATATAATTTTGACTCGATATATCTGGACACTTTTGCAAGAAAGCAACTGATTAAAAAGCACATAATTAAATATTTGACTCATAAAACGAAATCACAAAAATCAACCAATAAGACGAACTTTTGTCTTGTAACAATAATTTCAGTAAATTCTATTTTATTTTGTTTCATTTTTTGGGTATGCATTCATGCAAGTTTATTTAAAATATCAGCAACTTCAGTAATGACTAATCAACCAACAGATAAAGTAAATGATGCCAATGAATATCACGTGATAGCCTATATATATTTAATAACAAACGTAATTGACCATTTTAAAAGGTACCTATATCAACATAATTGTGTAATGATTAACATTTATATAATGTTTATTTTTAAGATTTATTGATCCGCAATAATCATAAATAAAATCAGTTGTTAATAAAACAGACAAGTTTGTGATTTTATAAATAATTTTTTTAAATGAATAAAAATTAACTTTTAAATCCACTGTACATATATGTAACAATTCGAACGCCAATTTTTATAATTAATTTAGATTGAGAATCTAAAATAAAGATTAAATAGCTCTAGAAACTGTTTCAACCTACCATTGTATCAACAACTTCAGTAATAACCAATCAGCCAATAGATAAATGATACCAATGAATATCACGTAATAGCCTATATTTATTTAATCTTAATAACAAAACTGACTGACCATTTTTAGCAGGTACCGATATCAGCACAATTGGGTAGTGATTAACATGTATATAATTGTTATTTCTACAGATTTTCTGACCCGAAATAATCTAATACAAATGAAATCAAGTTTGTTAAAAAAAAGTCAAGTTTGTGATTTTATCATTCATTTTGTTTATATAAATAAAAATTAACTTTTAAATCTAAATATTCAATAAAGTTTAATTTAAACGGAAATTAGTAATTAATTCCATTGGTATTCCATTCATAGAAAACTTGGTTTGTCACACTACGATCTTTTTTTTGCACACTTTGGGCTAATTAGACCGGAACCTACAGTTTAACGTGGATTCCGAACTAACAAACATTCATGACAACGACATGAATGTTTGTTAACGCCAGTATTCGAACCGGAAGCCTGTGGTACCAAAGCTACCAAAGCCAGTAGTCTAGTCCATTGGCCACCAGGTCACAAAACTTAAAGAAGACAGATATATTTCCAGACAAAAAGTGTAATAAAAACTTTTAACAAAAAGTTTTAAAAAATGGAGGTTAAAAGTGTTTTAAATAATTTCAAATTGCTTATATGAACACTTCACTGTGATATTTATACTGGTGATCTGACTATTCAAAGTTTAAAAAAATTCAACTTCTAATATACATAATAATTAATAATACACATTAATAACCAATTCCTTCCCAAAAAAAATGGAAGTCAAATTCGTTATAATGAAAAACAAAATTTGAGTTTGACAAAATTTAGTAAATTATTTTGAAATTCATCAAGATTGAACTCTTTACTATAACGATTCGTATGCAAAATTCAATCTGGAACTTAATTAAATAAATTAAAGCCAAAAGTAGAATCTTCTATGACATTAAAAAATTGTTACCACAATTCAAATATCCAATCATGGACAAGTATAGACTTACCTATTTTTAAACATGTCTAATACCCTTTTATCTATATCAACGCAGATATGTCTATATCAATGCAGAAGAATTTGATTTCAGTTGGTGGTATGCAGTACAGGCTCATCACAAATTCCAACTAAGTTTAGTATCAACATTCATCCAGACAGAAGGCTGTTTATTGCATTTTCTTTCGTAAGACAAATTCATTAAAGGTTTAATAAAGAACACCTGCTCACCTTTACAAATAATGAAGGTGACAAAAGTATTGTTCCCATTATAAATTTATCGACAGATTAGGACATTCCATGAGTTGATGATAAAAGGTTTCTCGCTTTGGTGAAGAAGAATTTTTAATTCATAATTTTTTTCAATTCCTTCTATTAGCTCACACTCTCCCTATATATATCTTGTTCAAATATTCAATCGTTATAAAATATTTTTTTCATTCATCTACTCAAGTTCAAATACATTTTTTTGAACTTGTAGTGGATGACACTGGATGTTAATACAGTAATTTTAAATAGTAATTCATTCATTAAATTTCATTTATTAATTAAAGTTTTTTTTTTTTAGATTTAAGTTGCATATGTCTACCAATAGATGGTGCCAGATAAACTTAAAAAAATGAATGATAATTATTCATAAAGGACTTTCTGCTATAGAGTGAAAAAAATAGGAATTGACTTTAAAATTTTTTTTTATGTTACTTATTTTTAGAGAAATCTGTAGAATCTGTAGTTTTTTAGAGAAATTGCATCTGTTGCTACATTATGATTTAAATTTTTTCCTACGTCGGGGCGGAGGTCATAACGGCCGTGAGCCCTCTGGCAGCCTAATAAAAATCTTGTTATTAAAAATAATTACAGGCATAATCACAAATGTACGGCGCGCCCTGACGGTTAATTGGCTAACGCTCTGAACTTTGGCATCACAGGCTTCTGGTTCGAAACCTAACCCTGGTAGGGATGCTTGTGAGGGATTCGGAATCCATGTTACAGTGTAGGTCCCGATCTAATTTAAACCAAAGTGTGCAAAAAAAATAAAATAACCGTAGAACGACAATATAATCCATTTAATAATAAATGTTTCATTGCAATTTTACAATAATTATTTATATTTATAAATAATTATTTGTATGGGCAAATAAATTCTCGGTTACTTTTTTATTCTATCTATTATATTTTCGTGCGGTTCGATGGCTAATTGGCTAGCACTCTGGCCTTTGGTAAGACAGGCTGTGGCATGAATGTTTATGAGTAGTTCGTAATCCCCGTCAAACAGTAAATCCCGGTCTAATTAACCCAAAGTGTACAAAAAGTGACCGTAGAGCAACAAACCAAACCACAATTGGGTTGCAGTGACGAACTCGTGTCCCTTTCAGTTACCAAAAGGCATTCCAAGGGGGCATCACGTGAAGGCACGATACATCTCCCCACACCAAATGATTCAACCAAATAACAAACAAGCACATGGTGGCCAGTATCGCAAGTAAGCATGAAAATACCACACAATTATTGTAATAATCAATTTGGTTCCTTATCAGTTAAGATTTCAAAGTGATTGCTTTGATGTGCTCTTGTTCCTGCAGTGACTGCCACAGTGCTGCAATTGGGCTGAGAATTGTTTCGGAAGAATGATTCTCTCACCACAAATCGACGGACTATTCTCATAACCTTGACTTAATTTTTATAATTCCTTTTCACTCAAAACCTATTTTAATTAAATATATTGTAAATTCATGAAATTCATTCTTATATTTCATGTAGGCTGTACTGATTTACGTGATCAACTTTTTCCCATGACTTCTTAATTTAAATAATATACAGACATTGTCACTCTTATCTGTTTCTTTTTACTTTATTACTGCTAGTTTGGGGGCGAACTGACGGCCAATTGGATAGCACTCTGGCCTTCGGTGCTTCTGGTTCGAATTCTGGCGGTGTCATGGATGTTTGTGAGTAGTTCAGAATCCGCTTTAAACTGTAGGTCCTGGTGTGTTTAGTCCTCGTGGGCACAAGATGACAGTAAAGCAGCAAACCAACACCAAACTATTGTTTATATTATTTGAATTATATTAGATCCAGTCATTTAAAGAAGAAGGGAAAATGTTAGGTAATTTCTAGATATTGAAATTAATTTTTCATATCTATATAGTTATGTAAAAGATAATTTTGTATCTTCTTCTTCATTGGCGCAACAGCCTCGTAGTGGACCAAAGCCGTCTGCCTAGTGGCAGTTCTTCTTATTTTTGTATTCATATTTGGTGAACTGTAATCAAGAATATTACTGTCACATGTGGACTTTTCTTTTTACCAAAATAAAAAATAATTAAATGGTGCTTTTTAATGTTTTTGTTTTATTTTATTTATTTTTAACAATAGCTATAATAGATCTGTCCCATACATTCACCTCTTCGACTGTCATCTTAAGGCCCAAGCAAGAATACTAACTTCAATCCCTACATAGATTTCAAAACGAGATTCTAATTTTTCAACTAAGCAATTAACAATGCCCTTTTCTTATACTTTTCAAATTATTTGTTTTATTACAACAACTTGTAAAGAAACATATTGATGCGAACATAACAAATTAAAAAGTTAAAAAAAAATAATAATAATAATCGCTAACACAAGAAACGTAATCCAATCATCCACTTGAAACACAAAAAAACATTTGAAATCTGAATCTTAAAAATATTTTATATTTACTACACTACTACTACACCTCTACTACTACACCATATCACTGTACCTAGAGCCCAGTTGTCCCTTTACAGTTTGGTAATGATTGAGTAAGAAGTCTGATTGGGCTCTGTGACGCTCTACGGTCATATTAGACCGGGAGCTACTGCTTAGAGTGGATTCTAAACCCCTAACAAACAAGTGTTCTGAATCTCTAACTCTAACAAACAAACATCCATACCCCGCCAGGATTCGAATCTGAAGTCTGTAGTACAAAATGCCAGAGCGCTAGCCAATTGGCTATCAGGCCGCTGTTACTTATCTTTGATTGCAGTGAAAATAGTTTTGTACAAAACTTGTGACGAATAAATTTTATTATAAGATTAGTACATAAAACTTTTCACATAGCAAATTTATTTTTCAATCTCGTATGTTTTTACGGTTTCGGTTTATGTAAGCATATTAATTTCTTTCTTGTAAATTATCTTTATCGTTTATTTTATTAATTTACAGCTTGTGCTAATCAAAAATTGTAATAATTTATCTGTAAAAATTTCCGCTTCAAATTTAATTCAAGGCATTTCCGATTACATTAAGAAATCATAGTAAAATTTTCATTTTTCCTGCATATTACTATTATTTTGTGTGTGCTATTATTACAAGAAGCGAAAATAAATAACTGCATAATGTAGCAACATATTTCTTCATCTTGGAATTGCTGATTTGTACTTCACTTTGAAATCGGCACAGGTAATGCAACCGAATGGCAATCCATCTGCTTATTAAATTAATACAGGAAATGATAGTAGTCACGTTTTCTCCCCTAACGTCACTTCCGGTGGAAACACGTTTTTCGACTTCGTGGTAGTAAAATAGTACAACTTTCATTTTTTTCTTATTGTCGTAGGTATTGAAATTTTAATTTTGAATATATTACATATTTTTCATTTTATTTTTGACTAAACCGATTAATATCAGACATATATGGTTTCTGGTATGTCCTGGTGGAGGTTGTAAACTGAAAAAGGTTTGGTTTGTAATATGAACAACAATAGGGAATGGAGAATTCCCAGATCTATTTAGAAGAATGAATCAATAAATTTGTAGACTGAAAAATACTTCCATTCAAAAAATTTACGATGTTTTTTTGGAAATTTTGTCTTACTTTTTATTGCTTAATGGTAGTGAAACAATAGTTTCCATAACGAAAGTTGTATGATTCCTTCATATCTGATATATCACAATGTACGTAATGTTTTTATTAATCAGTCAATATGAACTAATTGATTTCTGCAAGTTATGGAATGAAAAATCCCGTGAAATTATCAATATTGCCGGTATCGATTGACAGATTTTTTTCTTTTTTATTAGCTGCAATAATTAAAACATCTTGGAAAAGTTTATGAAAATTTTAACAGGAGAAAATTTGGTTAAATTGTCTTAATACATTTATAAGAATTGAATCGTCTCTTATGCAGATAGAAAAACGAAAAAAAAATCCATGAAGTATATGTAAAATAATGAAACACGATGCACGGAAATTAAATTAATATTTTGTTACCATAACTGCCAATATGAAGCATTTTTTACTTTTTACGCTACGTTTTAATAATTTTAAGAAGATACTTAAATAAACGATGGCATTAATTTGAATTAAGTAATTCTATGTGTTTTAAACATATAATTATTGCAATTAATTGTAATAGTTTTTAACTATTTCAATTTGTTTTTTAAAAATGGAATTTCTAATATTAGTTCGCTAAACTGCTTATAAAATTCTACAACTTAGATTTTGAAAAACTGATTTCAATCAAAATAAGCAAATAAAAATCATATTCTTCATTGGCTCAACAGCTCTATGGTGGGCCAAAGCTGTCTGACTGCTCTAGTCCTTACATTTTATTTTGTTGTAATTATTTTAAGATGTATTCTGCAATTCATGAGTTACATTTCTGTTCTAGTCCTTATTTTAATCTCCGTAGTCCAATCTCCTTTTATTTTAATCTCCATAGTCCAATCTACTTTTATCTTAATCTCCATAATTTTCAACCTAGATACAGAAAGGTAGACTACAAATGGCTTTATAATCGCTTCAGATAATTTGTGACAAATGCTAATTGGAAGAACTGATAATCTGATAAGTGGGCAATATTGGCACGTGATAATTTGAAGTCCTTTGTTTGATATTCTCATATTTCCACTAACCCAATGATGATGAAGTGTATGAAAAAGAAACTGTTTCGTTTTTGTGCACGCTATCCTATTGTGTACACACGCAAAGAAATTCTCTCATGGTTCCATTAACCTATCAGTCATCCAAAGGAACGCAACTGGCGGCTACCTTCTTTCAACAATGCAGTATGAGTGACACCAGACACTAGCCTCACATGTGACCGCGTATCATACGCAATCCAGTGAAAGTGACCCATTACTGTAATAATTCATTGGGAAAGCTATCTGGGACGTCCGAACTCGTTTTCCATCCGGAAGTGGACACCAGATTCTGGTCACGTGCAAATCACCCTCCCTTCCGATCATCCCAAAACTTCTTTCTCTTGATTCTGAATTCTCGGTCACGACCTCGATTCGAGTAGGCCTCAGGCCCAATCTCGTGTCCACTTTCTTCGGCGATGCATGTCCGACTCTGCAACGGAAACGTGATTCGGATGAAATACATCATTTGCAATTTACCAAAATTAATTGCACCTCATTTGTTTAGGTGAGGTTTGGTTGGTTCACAATGTATTGACCTGCTTGGTGAAACGTGTTGATAATGATAGATAATTGTGATTTCATGATCATTTGCGGAAAATAAGGTTCCTTCAAGTTTGATTTGAATAACATTGCAATGATGTAGTTTATATAAAGTAAGGTCTCGGTCTGGCTGAATAGAGAAACTTGATTTAAAATTTAGGTTACTAAGTCTCTTTTGATAACTATTTTAAGGCGGAATAAAAGAAGTTTCTATTAATTAATTAATTATCAAAGCGAAACATTTTAATGTCATTAGCTACTATACAATTGGGTTTCTGGTTGGGTTTTGAGTCATTAACTACTACATAGTTGGGGTTTTGGTTGGGTGTTGACTCATTAGCTACTACATAGTTGGATTTTTGGCTGGGTTTGATTCATTAGCTACTACATAGGGTTTTGGTTTGGTTTTAAGTTATTAGCTACTACATAGTTGGGTTTTGAGTCATTACCTACTACATAGTTGGGTTTTGAGTTATTAGCTAAAACATAGTTGGGTTTTGAATCATCAACTACTGGGTTTTGTGTCATTAGCTACTGCATAATTGGGGTTTTGGTTGGGTTTTGAAGCATTAGCTACTACATAATTGGGAAAATTTATTATTTTTTATTTATATATTAACTAGAATGTATACCGACAATGTTATCTCGGCTAAATAAATATCGCAATACATTTAATAAAACAGTTTGCAGAAAATAGAAAAATAAAAAGATTACATAATTAAAATTTAGATAAATTCGAATGAAAAAAGATCAACAATGTTTTATCTAGCGGATCATTTAATATATTCAGGCAATAAGAATATAGTACATATCAACATTTTTATATTCCTAAAAAATGTTAATAGTAAAAAGTATTTAAAAATTTTTCGTCTTATATAACAGCAGAATATTTAAAAAAGGCATAAAAACTTAATATCTTGTATAGTCAACATAAACATGTCCAATATACAATAGATATATTTTGAGGTAATAGAAATGGTTAAGGGGGCCCAGCTAGCTACTACTAGGCCTAGCTAGCCGAGTGACTAGCGCTCTGGCTGTCGGTGACACATGTTCCGGGTTCGAGCGCCGGCGGTACCATGGCTGTTTGTAGTGGCTTGGAATCCATCTTAAACAGTGGGCACCGGTCGAGAATGACAGCAGAGCTTTGGGCTAAAAACCCTATCACGTAAAAATATAATATCTCCAGTCTCGAAATCTGCCAGCAGGCAGACAACCTTTGCCCACCATAGTAGACACTGATGATGACTGGTGGTTAAAGAAAGAGTTCTTTATTTATGTGGATTTTTATGGCGAAAGATAATCCATAATATTCAAATATATAGCAATATTATATTAGCAATTATTAAAATTCCAGAAATTGTTCATTTATAGGTCATCAAATCATAACCAGTAATATTAAATGGATGCATTTCGTTTTCTCCAAAATTTATATTTTAAAGATTAATCTACAAAAATTATGTTTTATTAATGGTATCAAAACGTTTATTAATTATGTTAATTTTAATGTTTTGAGATATAATCGATGTTTATTGAAATAAAATTTTCCAAATATTGAAATGTACCATTTGATACATTCAATTGCACATTATTACAGCATTTACATTAAATTATCACATTAGTGATAATTTAATGTATGCATGACTTACCATAAAATATTTTGAGGAAGTACCTTATCTCGCGATTTTTATCGATTAAATAGCGAAGGATATTAGATCTTTGATCTGATCACATCATTGATGTCACTAATTGGGACGTCAAGGATTTAAACTCTTAATAAAGCTTAACGTATAGTAAATTAAAATTATTAGCTAAAACAAAAATTATAAAATAAACTGATGAATAAAAAATTTTACATATATTCATTTCTAATCAATATTTTATCTCTTCTACATTATGAGTGTTTTTTTTTTTTTACTTGAGCAATGAGATTTAGAAATAAATTAAATGTACATAAATAATATGTTTTTTATTAAATTCGTAACTAAATTATTGTGAAAAAAAATATTTTTTATTTTTATTATTTTATTTTATTATCTTTTTATTATAATTTAATTTTTTTATTTTTATTTTATTTTATTGCTGAAATGAGTAATATTGAGTAAGATTTCAGATACATTAAGAATATTTTTAAAGATATGGAAAACCAAATTTAAATTTAAACTTACCATACCAAATGAATATTATGAAATTATATATGAAATTAAGTGTTTGCATGAAAAAGTCAAGATTGATTTTTTAAAGAATGTACTTAGAAATCTACATAGGAATTAATCGTAATCCATCAATCAAAATTGAAGTTTCAAAATACCCATTCAGATTAATTAAGGACGAAAAATTGGGGAAGAATTCGTTACACATAAAATACCATAATGTAGGAATAATTCAACAATCTAGTTAAATCAACGTAAGAGATTAATCATAAAAATTTTGTTAAAAAGAGTACAAAAAAAAAGCAATGTGTACCATCGTTTTGGAAGTAGATAAATTTCGAGATTCTATAAAATATATTACAAAACAAAAAGAAAGTTATTAAGTTAGTTTTGCCATTTTAAAATTTCAATAACAAAATATAAGATTTAAATGTAATAAAACAATATTTTATTTACAATTTTCTCAAATAATGTAAATTTACTTATCTGCTCTTTTCCTACAATTTAAAAACACATTTTCAGATTCATACAGATTAATAACTGTATATGGAAATTTGAAAATTTTACATAGCTTAAATTACTCTCGCAAAATTCGGAGATTATTACAACTTCTAATAAATCATCTTCCTTCCTATATTCTTGTTTAAAATCTAATAGAGAATTTTTAGAATATCTCTCAATTTTGTGGTCGAGAAACTTTCATTAAATGGTCCTTAATCGTCGTACATTAAAATTAATCAGTATCATAGAAACCTCACGTTTTTCCTAATTTACTTGCTCATTCCTAACGGGTGAGTCTGTATTCTGTTTTCTTAAGGAAAAACAAAGCTCATTTTTCAAAATTCATTTCAATTGAAGTTTTTTATATACCCCCTCAATTAAGCATGAATTATGCAGGGGCACATCTTAATGAGAGAATTTTTAAGTTAATTCAACAGATTCATAGTTAAACAAAATTCTTATAATTACATTTTCGTGATTATAATTTTATAAATATTTTAATCAAATTATCGAAAAAAATTTAGTTTAGAGATCTAGTTATCTTTGAAAGAGATCATTATATTTTATCTTATCTCCAATTCTGAAATTAGTTTTGGTTTATGAATTTGCCAGATGTGTAAAGGAAAATAAAACATTTTTATTTTATGACATATTTAGTTAAGCCGGTGAAAACTGATTATAAATAACTCACAAAAGAGAGTTTAAAATATTTTGTAAATGAATTTACAAACAAAATATTTATAACTTAAAAGCAATGTTTCAGTACCTGTTGTCACGTTTTTATACCGGAATATTTATATCATCAAATATTACCTTATTAAGGAATGAATATTTATACACTGCCAATGTCAGATATTTTGTTTATCAAACAAATCTGCAACAATTGTGATCAACCAACAAAAACTCAATTGGTTAATTTTTGGAGGCTGATCACTACTGCAGATGATTCTATTTTGGTTTGTTTTATGTACGTAAATTCCTTAATTTCTTCCGTTTCACTGCGTCATAGTTCTGATTATAGGTTTCCTGCGGGTGAAGATCACAACAACAAAACAAGATGCGAGTAGAAAAGTATGGGAAGTATTCAAACAATTCGGTTTTGTAAAGTAACTTTGGTCTCAGAAACCTCGTGAAATACTCGAATAAATTAGAGAGTAAATACTGCTTGTTTTGTAAATATATGAGAAATTAATCATTTTAGAAAAATTATTTAAAAAATTTGGAGCGAAAAAAAAAGTAGGTGGTATTAATCATTATTATTATTATTTATAAATTAATTTGTTTTATCATATTGTCTAAAAAATACTTTTAAATAATAATATGAGGTTTTATATATTAATGAATTAACATGGTTAAGATACAATGAGATACAACATTTTTAATAATACTTTTTAATTGAGATGGTTGAAATCATCTAATATGAAAGCCATATTGCAATTAAACCTTTATTTTAAAATTTTCTTGCTTTTGTCATGTTACCATGTGTATGGCTTATATGATTAAAATATTTAAAATTATTTAAAAAGTTTAGTTAAAAATATTTGGTGGTACCATGATTGTTTGTAGTGGTTCGGAATCCACTTTAAACAGTAGGTCCCGGTCTAATAGGACTGTAGAGCTTTGAGAGTACTGCTGAAAACCCTACTCCGTAAAAAAGAAAACATCTCCTGTCTCGAAATCTTCCATTAGACTGACGACCTTGGCCCACCATGAGGCAGTTGAGTCATTGAAGAAAAAAGTAAAAAGTATTTAAGTTTTTAATTTTTGGTAAATATACCAAAAACAAAGAAAATATTTACCTCGTTAACTACGGTTAGTTAGCATTCTGCGAATTTTATTAACTATTTTCAAAAATACGGCAATTAGAATATCTAAGTTATTAAGCTGTAGCTTTTTTGTGAAAATTTAAAATTTTTGAATATCTAAATTATTAATCAGGCAATAGAAAACACACATACAAAAAAAAAAAACCATTTGCCTCGTTAACTGTGATTCGCATTCTGTGAATTGAATAAATACGTATTTTTAAAATATGCAGCAATCAGTATATCTAAGTTTTTAAGCAGTAGATGTTTTGTGAAAATTTAAGACTTTTAAATACCTAAACTATTATTCAGGCAATGAATATTAAAGACAGGTATAATTTAATTCTATTAATAATGAGAATGCATTAAATTGAAAGAAAAAAACTTACGACAATTTATTGCAAAGAAAAATCATAAAAATGAAATACAAAAATTATACTTAAAATATTACAACGATGATGACGACAGTAACGATAAAAAATATAAAATTTATGAATTTGTAAAAATTTAATATACATTTATATTTAGCAATAACAAAAGAAAATTAATCTATTGTTTTCAATAAACAAAATAAATCTCTATCATTTTCTTTTTTTTTCTAGTTAACTTATATTTCGCTTAACATTGTACATTTTCATACATAAAACAGTGAAAATAACTTTTTTACTCTGTAATACAATTTCATGAAATTGTGTTATTCAATTATCTTTGTTAAAATCAATATAATTTCCACAGTGCAAAAGAAATTCGATCCATTTTTTTCAAATGAATATCTGTTATTTTGTGTACAATTTCTAGACAATAATTTCACAAAGCATTTGATTTCATTGTTTGCGTTTCTATTATTTCGGTTCGTGAAGAGGGTGGAATGTCATAATGCTAGAAATTAATTTAAAAAAATTGAGTTGTTGTTTGCCCTCCTTTAGCGGTTTTTCCTCAATGGCTAATTAGGTCGATAACTTTTTTTTTACTTACTTCCGTCTTTCCCACGCTGTTCGCCAATTATCGCGCCAAATATCAATATTGATATCTTTATCATCGCCTAAAAGATGATAAAATCGAAAAATTATAAAATCGTGTTCGCGATACTTTCAATTCTATGATAATTCTTCTTCGATTGCGCAGCAGCCCTATGGTGGGCCAAGGTCATCTGTCTATTGGAAGATTTCGAGACAGGAGATATTTTTTTACGGGTTAGGGTTGTCAGCCTTTATCTTGTAATTTTTATTTACTAACATTAAAGCAGCCAATTAAAATTTAAATCATATTTATGAATTAAGATGAGGACGTTAAGGGGGTATTTCCCCCATTGGTATTCCGTAATTGGTACGCCAGTTGCCAGGATTGTCAATCCTACGCCCAACAGTCATATTATACCAGGACCTATGGTTTAAATTGGATTCTAAAACCACTACAAACATCCATGCCACCGTCTAGATTCGAACCCGAAACCTGTGATATCACACTGATATTTTTATGCTTTTACTGTATATGAATTGAAGTTGTTTTCGTGCATGATTTTTGGTATTTACAAAGTTGTCATAAAACAATAAATTCATCTTGTAAAAATTTCAACAATTAATTTTTTTCATATTTAAATAATTTAATTCGTGGGCCTGAATGGCCGAGTGGCTAGAGCTCTGGCGCTAGGTACCACAGGTTTCGGGTTCGAGTGGATGCCATGGATGTTTGCAGTGGTTCGGAATCCACTTTAAACCGTAGGTCCCGGTCCTAATAGGATCGTAGAGCGTTGCGGGGGGCATTGTTACTCCGTGGCTTATCTTCAAGTTACACGCGCCCCTGGATAATGCAAAGTGAGTAACGTCTGTGGAGCGCTTGTCTTAAGGCATCCAAGACCAAGCTGTCTAAAGTGTTTGCCAGCGCATTAGAACAAAAAAAAAAATTTAACTCGTTCTAAATATATGCATATATTTTTTTTTATTATTTTTCATACTTACAAAATAAAATATTTTAGAAAATACATAAAATTTTTTGATGTGCCAAATCAACAATCTATTTTAAAATATAAATGTGTAACAATAAATGCATTATTTATGCCTGCACAATTTCATAGAATTATGTCTGCAACAACAAAATAATGCAATATAATTTAATTCGTTTATCAATGATATTATTTTTATTACATTATTCTATTATATTATTTTTAATGTATATTTATGAATTCTTGTGCCTTTGTAATTTTTATTTTTATTTTTTTACACTTTTTTTACTGTATGTATATTAAAATCGTTTTAGTACTAATTATTTAGTTTACCATTGCATTTTTTTTAATTGTTTATATCTGAATGCATCAGCCATTGTATAAATAAGATAGGAATGTAGTAGGTAAATAAATTGTCATGAAAATGTTTAGAAAAACAAAACTGAAATGTTCTTTTTCATGAAGATCATACACAATGTTTTAAAATTCTTCAGAAATTTGTTTTAATATTAAAAATAAATAAGAAGAATCGTAAAAATATTTTTAATCTTGGAAAATCTAATAGAATTTCTTGTTTATAGGAACAATTTTAAGAATGTCCTGCCCAGATTTTAAATAAAGAGCATAAATTCAAAAATACAGAAATAAACCAATCCTCCTTAAGATAACAGATTTAAAATAAAAGTATTGCAGCAACATGTGCAAAACGGATGTCGTTATAAAACACGACAGGTAAGAAAATAAATTTTATGAAATCCTTTATTTAAAGCGAATTGCCATTGACGATTATTGCATATTCTTCAAATTGCTTGTTTTTTTTACTTCTATTGTTATGTTAAACTTGAATTGACTTTTGGTTTAAAGGAAAGCTATTCGTAAATTGGTGCGTATAGAATTGAATGGATATTTTATGATTAAATATCACAAAGAATTGATTCATTCCATTTACATTAATAATCAATTTTTGTAAATGTAATATTTAAATGATATCTATTGCACGAATTTTTATTTCTTTATCATAAAGTCACAAATATAAAATGAGATTATTTGTATCACATCACATGAAAATGAATGTTTATTAAAAATATTTGAGTTTACATTAATTATAAACTAGCTACAATTAGACAATTATCAGTTATACCCTTATTAATTATTGAATAAATACGAAATTTAATTTCAAAATTAGGGCATTAAAATCAGTTAACATGATAAATGCATTTTTTACTTTCATTAACTTTTTTACTAATTGAAAATTTTGAAGAAAAAATTTATTGGCTTTTAAAATTGTTGTATTAACTATGAAACAAGAGCGTTCAATTATCACTTACATAGTTTATAAATTTTTGAATAAATTAAAAATTTGATTTTTAAAATAAGGACATTAAAATCTTATAAAACAAAAAAAAAAGAATTTTTTTACCTTCATTATTATTTTTTTACTAATTGAAAATTTTGAAGACAAAATTTATTGCATTTTAAAATTGCAGTATTCATAATGAAATAAGAGAATTTAATTATCAAAATATAATTCATTAATTACTGAATAAATTAGAAATTTGATTTTAAAATTAGGGCATTAAAAATAGATAAAACAAAAAAGATAGATGATATTTTTTTGTTACTACTTTTCTGCTAATTGAAAATTTTGAAGGCAACTATTATTCCATTTTAAAATTCTAAGTTGAAGATTAAGTTATTATTAAGTTGAAGATTACAGTTATAACAATTTAATTTAATTTATAAATGTGTCTTTCATACGTTTGGAATAATTTTTTCGGTATAAAAAATCTTTATACCTTTATTAAGAGATGAAATGTCGGTATAAACCCTTAAATTTGAATTTTCTAAAAAATAAAATAATTATTATTGTGACAAGAAACTTATAAACCGTTTATTATTTGAGTAAAAGAAAAGTGACAGTTCAGAAATTCGAATTTCATTTATTTATGCTATTAAAAAATTTGTGATTTTTTTTTCATAAAATTGAGAAATAGCTCAAACAATGTAAGTACAAGTTAATACAAAAAGAAATATAAAAACAGAACGTTATTTAATTCGACTTTTTTTCCTCATTTTAAAACCATTTTCATATTCAAATCATTTTGGCATATTTTTATTATTCACTGGTTTATCTCCTAATTGCCACGCATTACAATCATTGTTGTCAGAAAGAAAAAAACCATTAAACACCTGTCTTCACGAAATGAAATTCGGAAGACGACCCGAGGAAAACATTCTTCACACCTGAATAAATAAATGAAATTACCTCGCTGACAAACTGTGACCATTCGATCGACAAAGATGTTGAAACTCAGCGGAGTGAAAAGTCCGTCATGCTTGTAATTCATTTCAAAACCATGTTATGGTTGAATATTGCTTCAAATGGCTCTATTAAGAAGACAAGCAAACTGACGAGAACTTCAAATTGTGTAAGAATGAAGTCAAGAAATGATGTTTTATGAGAATAATTGAGTGGTTGCAATGCTTGTCCAGCCTAATTTTCTGTTTAATGGTGGTTCAGCCCCATTTTTATGAATTGTCATTAAGCTCTTAGAAAAAGTTTGCATTTTCTTAGATTTTTTGCTTTCTCATTTTGCAAATTTTCTGGATTTTTTCAAAACTGTTTTACTTTTAAAAAAATATACGATTATGAATTAGATCAAATAGTCCGTAAACAAATTAATTATTATGATATGATTTGATAATTATATAAGTTGTAAATTATCGTTATAAAAATTAATTTAGTTTCATATGTTTGATTGGGGTTTAATAAGACAATACATTAATAAAGAACTTGTAACTTTTTAAGATAGCAAAGATTAATTCAGTTCTATGTTTTTATACACAATATTTATGATAACTTTTGATACATATTTTAAATGTATACAAATTTTGTTGCTTAAGATAATATTCTTAGTAATTAAAAATAACTTTTCTATTTAGAAATTATCTTTAACTGAAAGAAGAAAAAAATTTTTTAATTATTTGCATTTCATATTGGGTAATTATTATATTAATTATCGAGGAAATATTATATTATTATATCTAATTATAAAGAAATGCCATGCTAAAAGAACAAAAAAATCATTAGAACCTCGAGAAAGATATACTAACCATAATAATAATTTTATAAAGATTTTTGAAACTTCTATATAACAATTAAATAAAACATTTTTTATAAAAACATGCACAAAAAAAATAATCGATACATCTTTCTGTTATTCCTTTTTTTTTTTTACAATATAAATATAATAATCCGATTATTTCAGATGGAAGATAATACAAAAATCCATTAATTAAAAATAAATAATATTCAATATTGTAATTCATTTCCTCAATTTTATTTAAAAAAAAATTTCTGTTAAGCTTTTACATATCCATGAATAAATTTCTATAAATTGTATTCTATTTATACTCTCGTCGTACCACACCAATGTGTGAGAGGACGAAGATTTAATTTCCACTCTTAACTTGCGCTACATTCAATGTCTGCCAAAAACGAATACATTCCGTGATCACTGAATATAACGATTTGTGTATCGATATTCAAAATATCTGATTGGTTTCCATCGATATAAAATTCAAATTTCGCTCAGTTACCAATAAAACTATTTCCAGTTTTCTGTTTGCATTTCTGTCCTTTTCTAATTATAAATAAAAATATTGATCCATATTTGCAATGTTGATCAACTTTATCCATTATAAAATTGTAAGCACATTTAAAGGAATCATGGACCGTATTTGTCCCACTGGAAGAAAATTATTTTTACTCATGAATAATTTCCAATTTTTAATATTTAAAAGTAAATCTTCATAAGAAAAATAATAATTTGTTTAATAAATTAAGTAGTTTATTAAAGTTTAAAGTATAAATTGCTACCCATGAGACAATAAGAAGCAATAGAGGATTATGAGAAAAGGTTTTACATAGTGGTTACTCAAAAAAAATGCACTAAGTAGAAGGAAAAAGAAAATAAGAGATTGATACATAATTGTAATGCTATAAATATGTTCATTGTTGATGTTGTTGTCGTATCCCCTGAAGAGTACAAGAAAATCAAATATTGAAGTGTTCTCGAATAATATTGGCTATGTTGATTGCCAGCTCGAAGTATAAATCCCTTTCCGAGGGATGGTCCAGACAATGTATGGCGACTGCAACAGTTGGGCAATTAGAGACATGATGATGAGTAAGCTCGACATCAGGGCAGTTGCCACATTTTCGGTATCTTTTAATGCCACCAGCAGACATTTTCATATTTTTGTGGTGCTTCATCCTTAATCTTGGGAATATGTTCATTGCATTTGTGATTAAAAAGGAGTTTTAATGTAATACTAGATTCCTTTAAAAGGAATTATTTTACACTTCTATTCTTTTTACCCCTTAAAAGTACAGATGACAAATTATGAAATTTTTCCTTAATATGAGTAAACTGTACGAAATTCGTTTTAACCAATGGTTAAGGAAATACTAGTTATAGAATAATATAAATTAATAGTGTATTGCGAAACTGTAAATGGAAATTCAAACTTTCTCAATAACACTTTCAAAATATGAGTCAGTTAAATCAAACTACTTTGTTTAAAAAAATTAATTTGTTAGGTCAAATTTTGTAAAAGTTAATTTCGTTATTATTTTATTTACGTCATCCTTTTATATAAACTATGAAATTTGGCATATTGTGTTTAATATTTTGTATTTCGATTTCACTTAAAATTTTAAAAGAGAGATTGATACACCACTATATGAAGATATGATTAGACAATTTGAAGTAATATTTTTATTGAATAAAACAATGCAAATTATTGTTTATTACTTTTATGTAAATTGGTGTTCGATAGTTCGCATAATTTTAATGAAATAGCATGTGATGAAATATTTTATGTCTAGCTATGCAATCATATGCAATATAGGGGTTAGGTAAAAAGCACGTAGGGTTGCAGAATTAAGGTTCGATGGTTCCGGGAAGGAACACAAGAAATCCGTAGGTCGGAATATCCTTTATTTGGGCTCGAAGAGTGAGACAGGACTGTGTGTACCTAGCAGATGCCATCTCTGGGAATATTTGTTTGAAACTGTATTGAAAAAAAATTATGAAAGCCCAATAATAAATGAAATATAACAGCTAATCTTTCGACGTAAATGCTTCCGATTCAAAATAAAATAATATCAATCAAAAAACAAATTTTACTTTCCCAATATATTTGAAATAGAATTACAAATTTCAGAAAAGCTTTTTAAATTAAACTAACAATCAAGAAGTGTATTTTTTAAAACTGCTATATGCCAAAAGAAGAAAAATCAAAGATAAAAAAAAAAAAAAAAAATTCAGAAGAAAAAAAAAAAATCTAAAAATTATGCCTTCTAATTAAGTTGGTATAAATTAAATCAAACCTGAAGATAAAAATAATTCTGTGTTGTGACTAATCCTCAGTGTCCGACGGCGTGGGACGGACAACCCATAATTAATCTATTCGTGGATGGAGGGAAAAGAGGATAGCTTCTGTTATGATGGAGCACCCGTAGGTAGAAGTCTGACTTGGCTCCGTGATTTTGAAGAAATAGGGCAGTGCCTTCCGGGAGAACTTTTAGATGGAACAACCCCGCATTTGCGTATCGTATGGGAGAAAACCGGAAAACTCCCACCAGGTATTCTGACCACGAGAGAAGATGCTGATCATCACAAACGCTACCGAGTCTCCTCGTTTTCGAAACAGTGTCTACAACAATGCCACCAGCAGATTGAACCTCAACCCTAATGCTCATCAGCAGCACACGTTTCGACTGAACCCCGAAAAGGGTCTTTTCGTCAATTTGGAATAATTTCTAATAAGACCCTTAAATGCTAATTAATTACCTTTTGAAAATCTTATAGAATATTGATTCCAACCTAATTATTCTAAAGATCTAAAGATCTAATTTTTGTCTCACGTGCAACTGAAAGCCAGGGAAATTTTTAATTGCATTTTATTTTAACTAAATTATGAGTTATAGTTTTTGATAGCAGAATTATGATAGAATAGAATAAACTAAATAATTATTCTCGTAATCCCTTTTGCATTGATACTTAATAATTTAATTTTCTTGCGGCTAATTCTCCTTATAATTTGTATTTAATGTCGTTATTCAATATTTGTTTTTTATTTTAATTGTTTTTCTGTACTGAATTTTCAGATGGATGCTAGATCAACTTTTGTTTTTAGCGACAATGAATATATTTAATGTATAAAGATCGGAAATAATCATTTGAAGTGAGACTGCATACAATGTTATTTCTTTTTGTTTTTCAGAACTCTTTTAGATTTATACGAAAAATAAAAATAAAAAGTATTTAATGAAAAACGTTTTTATTTATTAATATTTATTAATCGTTTAAATTTAATAAAGGAATTTTAACCAAAATTTTTTTAATAAATTTAATTAATCGTTTTTCGATGAAATTGTTTGCTTGCAGAACAAACGTTTTTTAGAAGAATTTTTTTTAAATAATACCATCATATTAAATCTCTATTGATATTTTCAATCAAGGAAGTTTAATTGATTAAAATACTTTATAATATTTACTTAACCGGAAATATGCCCGGTTGTGTTTTCTAGTTGAAAATAAATTTCAGTAATATCTTAATTTAAGAATAGCTATATATTATCTTAGGACGATTCGATTATAATTCGAATTCTAATTTCTAACCATAGAATAAAAAATAATAGCGGAAATAATTGAAATTATATACTTTCTTAACAAAGGAATAAAAAAAAAAAAGAAAGTGATTATTTGCATACAGTTTCTACTACAAAAGGTAATAATTTACATAAAACGGTTTACCTCAATTAGTATTAATTTATTTGTTACATTTTGCTATTAGCGGTTATTTACTTGCAACATAATAGCGTAACCTCTTTTCTTAGTATAAAAAACAATAATGATCTGGTATTTGCTTGTCAGTTTTATTTCAACTAAATTAGATCAATATAGAAGCATTACTGTAGAAATGCTATCAAGTTTAAGATAAAATACTATAAAGATAAAAGGTTAAATACTAAAAGATTAAATATTATAAAGATTCTAAGATAAAATATTAGAAAGGTTTAAAAAATATACATTCATTAGAAAACAATGAATGTTAAATATAAGATAATTTTTGAGTGAATTATAAAATTAAACAAACATTAAATAAACATGATTGTTAATAACAATAATAATAAACACAAATATCTTACGATTTAGTTTCAATATATAAGGAAACAAAAAATTATGTCATCGTCACAAATTTATATGTACGATTAATTAATATCATCTAAAAATTAAAATAATTTGCATGAAAAATATTCTTAAATTCACTTACTTGTGTAATAGAATTTATATCCATTACAGTATTTGACCACTGGAGCTTGTAGAATAATAAATATCTTTGTTCTTTTCAAAATTTATATTTTCAAAAATTCAAATCGTCTGCATCGATATTTTTATCTGAAAAATAAATGGCATTTTTATTTATAGGAAAAAAAAAAAATCTTAAGTTTTTGAAATACAAACTTTTAAAATAAAATGAAATAATTTAAAAATGATATATTAGTAAGATGATTTTAATTTTTATTTAAAAATATTATAATCATTTTATAATTATGGAATTTATTTAAAATAAAAAAATAAAAATTAATTAATTAAAAATTATTTCTTATATCGTTTAGCAATCGATTAAAATTTATTTGTGAAGAAATCAATTTTTGTAAAAGCAACCGATTTTTAAAAACATTAAAATTCTACATTCGTGTGACTAATAATTATCATTTTATATAAGAATTTATATTTAATCATTGTGAAAATTTATCTAGAATAGAAATTAAGATTCATTTATTCGAATTGAATTTCATCATATTTTAATATTGATTTTAAAAATAATTTTTAGTTTTACATATTTTCAGAGAGATAATGATTTATTTGTAATTATTTAATTTAAATTTGATAAATTTTAAAAATTTGAAATTTTAATTTAATTTAAAGAATTTAATAATATTCATGATTAATTAAACTGAAATGTATATATGTAAACATGTTATTTTAACATTATAGAAAAGAAAAGATAAACTAAGTACATCGTAAAATACAGGATAAATTAATTTAAACTGATAAATGATTTAAATTATGACAAATAATTATATAAATATCTCTTTATATGTGTCTGTACTATTTATACAAAGCTTCAATATTATCATAGTTTTTCAGAGTTTTTTTAGAATGTGTATTTTGAAAGTAAAGCATTTTCTAATAGAAATATCATAAATGTTTATACATATTTATGTTGAATATAAAAAAAAAAAAACATTTTTTATCGTTTAATTTTTATCGATGATTTTTACTATTTGAATGTGTATATGATTCAATATTAATATGTATGAAAAATCAATAATTTACTTTATAAGGCTTTAAAATATTATCTCACTTTTTGATGTCGTTTATACGCCTTACCTAAAAATACAAGCTTTTGTCGATTTATACTCACTTTCATGAAAATACATAATTATTGAACAAATATTCTTGATATTTTTATACATCAATGCCTATTTAAATTTAGGAATAGTTGCAAAAGTTATTATCAAATGCTTATCATCTAGAAATGTATAATTATACTTTTTATTTCAATACATTTTTATACATTCATTATAAATGAATGCTTCAATTTAAAATTCGTTATTCTACAAAATGTTTTTCGTTTCGTTATATATATATATATACATAATTTCAATTTCATAACATGAAGATTCTTCAACCTGAAGTAGATCCTAGATTATATTAGATTTTTTTTTTTATTTTGACTTCTAAAATATTTATCTTTGCTTGTTTATGCACTACATACTGCTTTTATCTTAATGAAAATTAAATAATCTGATTTTTTAATATTTAATAACTTAGAATTGTACTTTTTGTAATCCTAGTACATGTACTAATTTTTTGCAATCCTAGTACTCATACTACTTTTTTGTAATCCTAATACGTATTTTCTGGTTAAATAAAATTAAATAATATATATTTTAATGTTTAATAACTTAGAATTGTACTTTTTGTAATCCTAGTACACATACTACTTTTTGTAATTCTAATACATATTGTCTGGTTAATCGTAATTTATGATTTATTCCAATAAAAAATGCATAATTTTTTTTTATATTTTTGTTCATTCACGTACATATATGAACAATTAAATTATGCAGTCTGTTAGTATAATCTAATTATAATCAGTTTGAAAGAGATGTTATGTAAGATTTATTGCTGATATCATGTCTGAACATGCTTTTTTTTCATATAAAATCAACGTGTTTAAGAATGGCCTAAAGATGAATTATGATCTTGAATTTAAAAGAAAAATATTGTTTCAATAACTAGTTCGATATTTATTACAAACCATCAAAAATAGATAAATTAAGATATATATTTATTCATTTTTTATTATTTTGAACATTTAAGTTTCAATCTTTCATACAAAACCAATGGCTTTTAAGGCGAATTGCATAAATCTTTTATGTAGTCACATATCTTCATTGAGTTTATATAAAACATGCATTAAGAATATGAAAAAAATTTGATTCAAATTAAGTATGTATTTTTTTATTAATATTTCTTCACATTCTATCTTTATAGAACAAAAGACTTAATGACTTTTAATTCAAAGTGCATAAATCTTTCATTGCCCATTCACAATCCTTCATTTTTATCGTTACGTGCAAAATGTATTATAATAAATAATTTTTTATAAACTGAGGAGAATTACATTTATATTCAAAGAACATAATTTTGAATTGCGTTTGTTTTCTTCTAATAATATTTCTTTCAATGGGAATCAATAAAAAAAATTTAATTTTATTCAGATTCATAATTCTTTTTTGACCATTCTTGTACAACACATTGATTTTATATGCAAAATTACATTTTCAACTAAGGAAATCTGTAAGAGAAGATCTTACATAACACCTCTTACAAATTGCTGGCAAATTACATCCAACAAAAAAATAAAATGATTTCGAATTCTTCAAAATCTCAATTTCAATTTCTTCTTTCCTTATCTTTTATCAATACCAGTACAAAAATTTTGTTCGTATACGAATTAAGAAAATAAATTTAAATTACGTTTCTTGCTTCTAATAATATGCTCAATAAGAAATTCTTGTACAACATGTAGTGTTTACTAATTGATCAAAATTACTTTACAACAACTAACAAAAGAGAGAGAGAGAGCAAAAGATAATAATTCTTAAATTTCTTTGCTAGCAACTCCAACAAAAAAATAAAATTGGTTTCAAATTCTTCAAAATCTCAATATTCTTTAGAGCCATCCTTGTATAAATACATAAAATTTGTACCAGTACTAAATCAATTAAATATCGTATACATATACGAACAAATAAGAAAATAATTTTCAATTACCTTGTTTTCTTGTAATAATACTTCTATCAATAAGAATATAAAAAATTTTTCTTTTGAATTAGAATCACGATCCTTCTTTTGTTGTATCATTCTTGTTGAACATGTAGTGTTTTACTAATTCATCAAAATTACTTTGCAAAAACTAACAAAAGAAAAGAGAGAGAGCAAGAGAAATTAATTCTTAAATTTCTTTCCTGGCAATTCCAACAAAAAATAAAATTGGTTTCAAATTCTTCAAAATCTCAATCTCCATTCAAAATGGCGTTGTTCTTTGTATAAATATATAAATTTTGTACCAGAATACAATTAAATATCGTTTGCTTAGTCAGAAGTCCATTACAGCAATGATAATAATAATAATTCTAAGTGTACTTTTGGTAAAGCTTCTTATAAGAAACACTCCTGCATCAGAAACAAACAATACATTTCTCTAATTTAGAATCACAATTTTTACATACAGATGTTTACTATTTATACAAACAATGATATACAATATATTCGTAATAAATCATACTAAATTCGTTCACTAATTGGTCAGAATCCCAGAGATTGATGAGAATTACATTATCCGAACAAAGAAAATAATTTTGAATTAATTTGCTTGCTTCTAATAATGCAATATGAATATAAAATTGTTCTTTTTGAATTAGAATCACGATCATTCTTTTTGTACCATTCTTGTTCAAACGTGTTTACAATGTTTACTAGTGTTTACTGATTCAACAAAATTACTTTTACTACAACTAACAAAAGAGATAGAGAGAGCAAGAGAGAAGAATTCTTAAATTTTTTGCTAGCAACTCCAACGAAAAAATAAAATTGGATTCGAATTCTTTTATCTCAATTCAAAAATCTCTCAATTCAAAATCTCGATTTTTAGAGCCATCCTTGTACACATATAAACTTTGTATCAGCACTAAATCCAATTAAATAACGTATGCATATTCGAACAAATATGAAAAATAATTTTGAATCACCTTTTGGTAAGTGCTTCTAATAGTACTTCTATCAATAAGAATACAAAAATTTTGTTCTTTCTGAATTAGAATCACGACCCTTCTTTTGTTGCCCTGTTCTTATACAACACGCAGTGTTTACTAATTAGTCAAAAATTACTTTAATAAACAACTAACAAAAGAGAAAAGAGAGACAAAGGGAAATTAGCGCTAAATTTCTTTGCTGGCAACTCCAACGAAAAAAATATAAAATAAAAATAAATAGAAACAAATCTCAGTGCTTTCTTAGAGCCATCTTTGTATAATTATATAAACTTTTGTAAGATAAATAATTAAATATCGTATACATATATGAACAAATAAGAAAATAATTCTGAATTACCTTTCTTGCTTCTAATAATACTTCTATCTAATTAAATATCGTTTGCTTAGTCAGAATTCCATTACAGCCATGGTAATAATAATAATTCCGAGGGCACTTTTGGTAACTCCTCTAATAAGAAACACTGAAGCATCAGAAACAAACAATACAATTCTTTAATTTAGAATCACATTTTTGTATACATATGCTTTAGCTGTTTATACAAGCAATGATATACAATATAATCGTAATAAATCACGCTAAACATCGCTCATTAATTTGTAAGCGCCAACAAAAACACAGAACCAAACGAAAGCGAAAAGCAAGAAGTAGAGAAAAAAAGAAGAAACAAAAAACTTACTTTCTTCCCTGTTGTTAAGCGAGACGGAAGATAATCGTCAAACCTGTATGACCACCTGAGGTTCAGAATGAGAACGAAACCACTGGTTCCGCTCGCTTACCAATTCACGTGATCGGTCCAAATTTTCATCTTCCCCCCCTCTACCCCCTCCTACTCTCCGTCTTAATATCTGAAGGGGACGTATGGTTTGATTTCACAGCCCGGTTTGGTTCGCTATGGCTCAGAGCTGTGTGTTTCGGAAGCAGCAGATATTGCGTGAAAATGCCGTCGGCTGGTTTGTGGATTTGATAGCAATGAGAGTGTTGACCTTATCGAACAAAAGGGGGTGAAATGAGAACAGATACAGTGATACGTCCTTTCTTCAAAGGAATTTTTTTTTTCTCTCACAGTTTTCTAACTGGTATCAAAATATGTTAATATATATGTCTCATCTTATGTATCACCATTTGTTGTGAATTTTCTTATACTAGTTCTGAGAGCAATTAAATCCAGAGGAATAGTTTTCCATTTCATGTAAATCTACTCAGGACGAGTTGCATTGAACTGAAATCATCAATTAAAGTTGTTACATCATCCACTTTTTTTTTTCCTTCTTGTTTTTTACAAATTTTTAATCATGATCACCTTGGTCGTTATAGCAATGTTTACGTTTTTGATCTCACGTATATATTGCGAATGAATCCTCATCTTGGACGGGCTCGTCTATTATTCTGTATATGTACTATTTGGTATCCAAAATATTATATAATATATATATATATCACCTTATGTATCCCTATTTGATGTGAATTTTCTTATACTAGTTCTGAGAGCAATTAAATCCAGAGGGCAAGTTTTCTGTTTCATGTAAATCTACTCAGGACGACTTAGATTACCCTGAAACCATTTATCAACTTTTTTTACATCATACACATTTTTTATTCTGTTACTTACAAATTTTTCATGATTCCCTTTGTCGTTGTAAAAAGTTTACGTTTTTGTTGAGTACGTTACGTTTCACAATGTTACGTTCTCACATATATACTGCGAATGAATCCTCATCTCAGACGGACATCATTCTGTGCATGTGGTCATTGTTGGCTGTTTTGGGATCTTCTTTTTTTTTTTTTTTTTTTTTTCCAAGTGAAATGTTGCGGGCCCCAATTGATGAATGTGAATTGTTGTGTGTTGGATAAATTAATAGCACATTTAATGTTTACCTTCTCTCATCTCCCAAAACTACATCGTGATTTATTTTCAATTAAAGTCAAAATAACATTTTTTCCATCATGAGGTTCTTTACTTTGTATGAATTATATTGGTATTCTGTGCACTTACATTAGTTTTAAGGGTGCATTAAACTAATAGCACCATAATTTTTAGTTTTAATATTAACTACGTGTTGAAAACTTTTTTATCACTTAGCTAACATTCAGTTTTTAATATTTTCATATGAGTTACATTGAAACGAATATCAGAATTTCTTACGCTAATGCTAATGTGCTAAATTCAAATGAGTTAATAATAGTTTATAATTTTCAAATGAGTTACATTAAAAACAAATATCAGAATTTCTTAGGTGTTACTTTTTTATTTCGTTATATCATTATTCTCACAATTATATATATGTTGTTTTTCCACTCATAACATGTTGTTTTTCTTCTTAAATTCAACTGATTAACTGATGAAAAGCAGAACCCTTAACAATTTAAAAATATTCTGCTCTGAAAAAATATACACAAACTCCCTCATTTTTAATACATAATCTTTTATGTTGTTATTATATTGTTAACATTTTTTTCAAAATTAATGAGCATTTTTATTGCCTAATTATGAACAATCCATTATTAACTTTTCCCACGCATCTTTCAAAAAATTATTGAATGCGCGAATATTTATTACTCTCGTACTTTTTGCTTCTCATAGGATTTTGAACACCATCGCAATCGGATTACTTTTTTAATAAATTCTTTTTCTCGCAGTTCTAACTCTTCTACATCACTTTTTCAAAAGCTTATTATTCACGGCCGGATTGCGCTAAAATGAATATAAATGTTTTCTATGCGTCACATTCGCATTAATTTAACGTCACATTTCCTGGAGATTCATTGAATATATTCATTTGAATTTAACATCATATGATTGATATTCATTAATCATCATGGAGAATCTGTTTGTTATCAAAGCCATTTTTATTATTCTTTTTTAAATTTCGCGTGAATCTCTTTTTTGGATAGCCATTGAAATCATTTTTTAGCTTTTTACGTTCATACACGCAATTTTATGTCATAACACAGTTTGAAGTTCTTTTTTGTGATCGTTATTTTCAGTTGGTTTCAGATTTTAGTTTTTTCACTTATAAAGAAAACGTTTCCCGTCTGCTAGTAGGCAGGCTGCCTTGGCCGACCATGTAGTATAGTGCCGAGAAGTTAGTTAGTATAGCAAATTGTGTATAAGATTACAAAAATATTTTTGCATACAATCTAAAGGTAGGTCAAATTCGCGTAAGAAGGCCTCGAAGTATGGTGCCATATTTAGCTCTTAAAAGAGTGGAAATTAAGAAAGAAGAAATTGCAGTATTAAAAAATTGAAATAAATTTGATATTTGGTATGTCGCTCCACGGCCAATTTTTGCACACTTTATGCTAATTAGATCGGGACCTACAGTTTAACGTAGATTCCGAACCACTCATAGACATCCATGCCACCTCCAGGATTCGTACCTGAAGCCTGTGATACCAAAGGCCAGAAAGCTAGCCAACTGACAAATCAGGATGCATCAATTAGGTAAATTATATAATTATGTAAAGTTTCTTCTCATATATCGTAAAGTTATGGTATTTTTTTCCATATTGATATACACCATGTTTAATTGTGCCTGAATAAATTTATATTAATAGACAATTTTGTACAATGTTACAATTTAAATTGAATTAAATGCTCATGAATTGTTATATATAAGAATTTTTACAGATTCGATTTTAATTCGACATTTCGTTATGATTAATTGCCAGAATCGCATCTTACATGATAAATCAAGGAAATATGTTAACAGAACAGAAAAAAAAAAAATAATAACACAGATGAATAAAAGTTCAATTGATAACTTTTATATTTTATAATAAAGTCATCCAATGAATTCCAATCACGAATTCATTCATTATTTGTAAGCAATTGATGTTTACTTGGTACATTTAAAATTGTAACCAGTCTTGTACAATTTAAATTGAATTAAATGCTCGTAAATCGTTATACAGAATAAAAACAATAAATTTTACAGATTCGAATTTTAATTTGAGATTTCGTTATGATTAAATTGAATTAAATGTCAGAATCGTATCTGAATTATGATAAATCAAGGAAATATGATAACAGAACAGAGAAAAAATAACACAGCTGAATAAATACTCATTTGATACCTTTTATACTTCACAAAGTCATCAAATGATTAGATTATATGATAATGTAAAATTTTTTTCTCATATATCGTGCAGTTATGATATTTTTTCCCATATTGCTATACATCATGTTTAATTGTACCAGAATAAATTTAAATGAAAATTAAAGACAGTCGACTTTGTTGTATTTTTAAATTGAATTACAGGCTCATGAATTGTTATACCTAATGAATTTTACAGATTCGGATTTTAATTAGAGATTTCGTTATGATTAAGTGCCAGAATGGTATTTGACTTATGATAAATCAAGCAAGTATGATAAAAAAAATAACACAGCTGAATGATAATTAATTTGATAACTTTAGTACTTTATAATAAAGTCATCAAATGATTAAATTTTATTATAACGTAAATTTCTTCTCATATATCGTGGAGTTATGATATTTTTTCCATATAAAGTTATCAAACATTATGCTATATATCATGTTTAATTGTACCAGAATAAATTTAAATGAAAATTAAAGACATTGAACTTTGTTGTATTTTAAATTGAATTACAGGCTCATGAATTGTTATACCTAATGAGTTTTACAGATTCGGATTTTAAATCAAGATTTCATTATAATTAATTGCCAGAATCGTACCTGACATGATAAATAAAAAAATTATATGATAACAGAACCTAAAAAAATTAACACAGCTGAATAAAATTCATTTGATATCTTTTATTCTTCATAATAAAGCCATCAAATGAATTTCAATCATGAAATCATTCATTATTTTTAAACAATTGTTGCTTATTTGGGATGTAATCAGTTTTTCACACTTTAATTACGAAATGTTTCCAGTATTAATGAAAAAAATATTATGTCACGCCTTAAACTCCGCCCATGCAACTTTTGATCAATTCGGTACTTTCCCGGATCCAGTTTCCTAATGGCTATATACTGTCCGGACAATAATTATTTATTTATAATAATGATATTCTAATATTAGTCTTCTCTATGGAAATCTGCATCTTGTCTCCTGAAATTTTGATTATATTTTTTTTAGTTTGCTCTTTTTTCAGTATCGCAGAAATTTGAAATGCTCCTCAGGTAAAAATGCTGAATTATTTTTATAAATAAAGCTTTATTAATTTTATTAGGAATAATTAAATTATTAAAGCTTTATTTTAATACTTAATTTTTTAAAACTTTACTTTTATCGATTTTTTAAATCGATAAAAGTAAGTTTATCGTGAGTAAAAGTGTAGTGTTTAAGTAATTTGAAATGCGCCTGAGATAAAAATTGCTACTTTATTTCTTCTTTAAATAAAGCTTTAATAATTTTATTAGGAATAATTAAACTATTAAAGCTTTATTTTAATACTTAATTTTTAAAGCTTTACTTTTTTATCGATTATTTAAATCGATAAAAGTAAGTTTATCGTATGTAATAGTATAGTGTTTAAGTAATTTGAAATGCTCCAGAGATAAAAATTGCTACGCTATTTCTTCTTTAAATAAAGCTTTATTAATTTTATTAGGAATAATTAAAACTTACTTTTATCGATTTTTTAAATGATAGTTTTGGAAAATTATGGCTTGTTTTATTTATTGTCGTTATACTATTCTTGTAATTACATGATAAACGTCCAGGTTTTCCATATTTATTTTTATTTAAAATTCAATGTATTAAATTTATTTTAAAATGTTGCTATATTTTGCTTAGATATATTGGAATTTTTTTAGATAAATACACATATTATATTATATGTTTCTTAAATGAATCCTATATGTACAAAATAAGATTGCCTGTATACATGCATACCTGTATGTGCTATTCTGTAATAATGATAAATGTACAAATTATATACCTTCTTTTGGTATACATTCGTTACTTTGGTATACATTATTACTTTTTGTTGAAAATGTACTTTGAAGATTTATTCATTTATAGTTAAAATATTCTTTTTGTCTACTTATGTTGTTTTAACAATGCCGCTTTTGTAACATAATACAAAACTTTGTTTTCAGAAAGAAAAAAAAACATGTTCTTTGGAAGAAAATTTGCAGTAATACATAAAAATTACAGTAACACTTATAATTACCGTATTTATGCATCAATATTTAGATATTTATAATGTTATTTATACCCCAGTTTACTTATTTATGCGTCAATTTTTCGAATAAATAATGTACTTCTTCACTATCAACGATAATTTTGGTTTTCTAAAATGTAGCTATGTAGATTTTATTTAGTATTTGTTTAAAACACCTAAAATCCAATAAATATTTAATGGTTATTTATAAAAATAAACTATTAATCCTTAAATAAATTATTATCAACATCATTTTACCATTTAAAAATTTTAAAAATAAATAAAATTTTACCATTTTAAAATCTTTAAACAAAACTGGAGCTAGAATATTATAAAATTAACAAATTATGAATCATTCTTACAAAAAAAATTTTTTTAAATATTTCCATTTATTTTCCGTAATTATCAATAATGATAATATTTTTTATTATTTATTATTTATTTTAGTATGCTCTACATAAAAATTAAGGTTTTTTATTACATGACAACTTTAGTATTTGATAAAAAAAAAAAATTTAATAAATGATATTTTTTATTTAAATTTAAATTATCCGGGCTTTTGGAGATTGCAACAGATTTATAAGATAAACACACACCATTATGGGTAAACAAACATAAACAGATTTGAATAAACATGGTGCTTTAAAGTGAACTTAAGGATGATTGTAAATTTCATATAATTTGTCATATATTTGTAAATACATAACTATCCCATTACAACGCAGTTCAAATAATGTAGGGCTTGATGACCGAGTGTATACAGCTCGGTGCCACAAGTTTAGGGTTCGAGTCCCGACGGTACCAAGGATGTTTACAATGGTTCAGAATCCTCTTTAAGCCGTAGGTCCCGGTCTCAATGACCCTAGAACGTCACATAGACCAATCAGACTTCTTCTCACCCACATCAGAGTCAAACTGTAAAGGGGCAACTCAGCCTCTAGGCACAGTGATGTGGTGTGGTATAGTAGTAGTAGTATTTCAAATAATGTGCATACTGTCATAATGTTGTAGAAGAATGCCTCCTTAAAAAAAGAACTATCATCACTTGTTAAAAAAAGTTCTTATTTTAGTATGTATAAAGGAATGCATGTTAATACGTTTTAGGTAATAAACGTGGTTGTGCTTATAAAATATTATATTAGCTCTGTAGATATATTACTTTACGGTATCTTGAATTCATATAAGTTATTACATATCTGTATTTTAAATTAGATACTAAAAAAATAGCTTAAAAACCCATACAATTGACATAGTGTAAAGTTTATATATGTATATATAGCTACTAAACTAACTACGATTTATAATTGTATTTTAATTTCTCTATAGAAAATGTAATCCTTTTATATTTAATTTTTAATACAAAAATTACTAATATTTTAATTACACTACAATATTTTCAATAAGCAATTTTTACCTATTTTTATCTATGAAATAACACAAGTTTAACGGTTGCCTCCATATGACCGCATGGTTGTGAGTTTTTTCCATATATAATAACATGAAATAGTTACATTTCTGGACATAGGGCTGATAACCATACCCCTTAAAAAAAAAAGAAAAAAATGTTATGTTTCGGAATCTGCCTGTAGGCAGAAGACCTTGGCCCACCATGGGGCTGTCGTGCTATTGAAAAAGAAGATTCATTCTTCATCTTGTTATCGATTTTTTTTTGTCTAGTTGGACGTGTACATACCATGTGGTATGTTACGAAATGCATAAGATAGCTTCTGTTGTAAAGGTGAATGAATTTGATTTTAGCTGAAGAAAGAGCATTGACCTTTATCCAACAACAACAGAAAAAAAAAAAGAAAATGTAGAACAACAAGTGGTTAGTAGCCAGTGAGGGAGACTTCTGGGATTTGAAGGCCGAATAGTCTGTTGTAATGGTTGCATACCGTGAAGTTTGCGAAATCTAATAATTGTGGGAGAGTAGTCGATTTATTGCACAATTTAAAAAATGATTTTTTTAAGAAGAAAAAAAAAAAAGCAGGTGGGGTAAAGAACAGAATTTTTTTTAGACCGGTTTGTTACGAAATATTGGAAAGTGAGTTTTAGGCACTACATCTTTCGAAGGTTACTTTCAATAGAATTCTTTACACACACAGGAAAAAAAAAATCACAAATCAATTAATAATTTTAATTTATTGTTAGTATTTATTTCGTAATAAGCACTCATATTGAAAGTTCAATTTAATGATCGCTTATTTAAAGTTTATTTGTGTGCCTGTCAATTCTAATGTTAAATAACAATTTATTATCCAATTATAGTTTATAATTCAATAATTAATTATTCCAATAATTTATAGTTTATAATTCAATAAATTAGTCCAACAATTTATTATAATTCAATTGAAAGTTTTGAAAGTACAATTTAATGATCTCTTATTTAAAGATTATCTGTGTGCATGTTAATTCTAATGTTAAATAACAATTTATAATCCAATCATAAGTTATAATTCTATAATTAATTCCAACAATTTATATTTTATAATTCTTTAATTAATTATTCCATCAATTTATAATTGATTGAAAGCACAGTTTAATGATCGCTTGTTTAAAAATTATCTGTGTACATGTGAATTCTAATGTTAAATAATAATTTACAATCCAATTATAATATATAATTAATTAATTAATTATTCCAACAATTTATAAATCCAATTATAATTTATAATTCAATAATTAATTATCCCAACAATTTATAGATCCAATTATCATTTATAATTCAATAATTAATTACACCAATAATTTATAATTTGATTAGTACAATTTACAATTGAAGTACAATTTAAAGATCGCTTGTTTAAAAATTATCTGTGTACATGTGAATTCTTAATGTTAAATAATAATTTACAATCCAATTATAATATATAATTAATTAATTAATTATTCCAACAATTTATAAATCCAATTAAAATTTATAATTCAATAATTATTATCCCAACAATTTATAGATCCAATTATCATTTATAATTCAATAATTCATTACACCAATAATTTATAATATGATTAGTACAATTTACAATTGAAGTACAATTTAAAGATCGCTTGTTTAAAATTATCTGTGTACATGTGAATTCTAATGTTAAATAATAATTTACAATCCAATTTATAATAAATAATTAATTAATTAATTATTCCAACAATTTATAAATCCAATTATAATTTATAATTCAATAATTAATTATCCCAACAATTTATAGATCCAATTATCATTTATAATTCAATAATTAATTACACCAATAATTTATAATTTGATTAGTACAATTTACAATTGAAGTACAATTTAAAGATCGCTTGTTTAAAAATTATCTGTGTACGTGTGAATTCTAATGTTAAATAACAATTTATAACCCAGTTTACATTCAGTTTCCCTTATCTACTTCGACTTTTTAAAATTTATTATCAATTTAGCTATCAATATTTGAATATGTCAGATAAGTTGCATATAAAAATAAAGTAAATAAATTAGTTTTATAAGTAATTATATTGTTACATTTTTTTTCTTTTCTTTAATTTGAAATAGACCACAACATTTATTAAAATGTCTATCGTTATTGCAATAAAATATTCCATTTACAACTGATGAAAAATATTAATATTTAACATATTTATTTATTATTATTCTTTAAGAAATAAAAGGGCTTTTTCTTTTATTTAAAGTGATAATGAACTAAATTTTCGAATCTGAGTAGGTTTCTCGGTAGGCTGAGTAGGTTTATTCCTTACAAAAAGCTTAGATTATGATATAATTTTTTAAATATATTTTTGTAATTTTTAATTTGTTGATCGCTTAAATATGCTTTAATATGTGTTGACTTCTTAAGTAAGCTTTTCCTTCAATTTTGTTACACTTTATTTGCAGTACTTAACATTATTTATACTTTTAATACGATTGCTATTTATATATTATTATTATTATTTTATTATTTTTTATTTAATACCATTTTACTTTTATTATATTTATTTATTATTATTGTTAATAAATAGCAAAGATTGTAATAGCACAATAAAATTTAATGTAATAATGAACTAAGTTTTAAAATCTAAGAAGGCTTCTTGGGAAATTTGTTCCTTACAAAAGTTTATATAGTTTTTTAAATATATTTTTGTAATTTTTTGATTTGCTGATTACTTAAATATGCTTTAATAATATTTGTTGATTAGTTAAGTCGGCATTTTCTTCAATTTTGTTATATTTTATCTGTCATTCTAATTATATCTAAAAACTTTCTTTTTAATTAACAAAATCATCTTTTGTTATATACGTCATATGTTTAAAATAACATTTTAATTATAATCCTAAAACAAAAAAATTTTTCAATTTCTGTATGTTTATAAATTTTTTAGTATTTCACATAACTAAAACTTTTGATTTTTATGTCAATCATTTATCGAAAATTATCAAAGTACTTATTAGGAAGCTAATAATTTGAAACACTGCGATTATTGAGGAAGCTATTCTCATGTTGCAAGAAAAAAATCGAACAATTTCCTTTGCAATAAAGCAGTTTGACGCGTGTTTACCCAACAAAACGTCTGCCTAAAAGAAAGAAAAATAAATTAACTACCGTTAAAGTATTTCGTTTTGTTTTATTTTATAAATTCTTATTTTTATTGTTTATGTGTTTTGTTTTATATAAAGATTATAATTATAAAACATCGAATAACTTTCCAATAAATTAAGAATTATTATTTCTAAGAAAAAACTTTTTTATGAAAGTTCCTGGTTTTTAGCGAACAAAAAGTATCGTTACAAGATTTACACAATACACATCCGAAAAATATTGCATGTTTCATTTTCATAGAAATGAGTATATGAAATGAATAGAAGCATATAGAGAATTAATGCAATGGTACATAGATAAAGACAGGTGTAAAATAAATATGTAAAGATCTTAGAATTTTAAATGATTAGATCGATCGTAAAACGTTAATGAAAATCTGATTTTTTTAAACTTTTTATTAAGACAAATTGGATACATGGCGACAAAAAGTATCTTTACAAGATTTACGTAACACACGTCAGGAAAATTATTGCATGTTCATGTGTATGTATATATTCATATATATATATACACTCAAGAGCCAAAACATTATGACCACCTGTCAATAACGAGTTGGCCATATGTATATATTTGCTATATATATATATATCTCCAGCAGCAGTTAAATACCACTTCCACCTGATCACGTGCCTTCCATGTCATCCAGGCGAGTTCATTGCAAAATGTAGGGGTGGTCATAATGTTTTGGCTCTTGTGTGTGTATATATATATACACAGTCCAGTCACATTAATGTGACCACCTGTCAAAAGCCAGAATATACACTCTTGTATATTCTGGCTTTAAATGGAGTGTGAAATGTGGTATTAAGTGGAATTCTTTATATATACTCCACTGCAATGTGCTGCCACCTGCCTTTTGTGATTGGTTATTTCACGTTGACGTCGAAATTAGGTGGTGGTCACAATAATGTGACTGGACTGTATATATATATATAGGTTCTTTGTTCTCATAGAAAATCTTCTTTGAATTAATGCAATGGTCCGTAGATAAAGACAGATGCAAGATAAATATGAGAAGATCTTGGAATTTCAAAAGATTAGTATGATCGTAAAACATTAATGAAAATCTGATTTTTAAAATTTTTTATTAATATAAATTTGCTACATGGCGACAAAAAGTATCTTTTTCAAGATTTACGCAATACACGTTCCGGAAAACTATTGCGTGTTCATATGTATGTTTTCATAGTAACTCTTCTTTGAATAGAAGCATACATTGAATTAATACAATGGACAAAGACAGGATGCAAAATAAATATGAGCAGATCTTGGAATTTTAAAAGAATAGTTCGATCGTAAAACGTTAATGAAAATCTTTTTTTTTTTTTTTTCCAAAAAAAATTTATGAAGATAAATTTTCTAACAAATTCAATGTCAAAAGGCGATTTTGAAATAGTTACAAATTTTTTTTTTTTTTTTTGTTCTAACGCAGCCGGCAAACATTTAGACAGTTGTCTTTGATGTTTTAAGGTAACCGCTGCACCGCCGTTACTCACTTAACACTACCCAGAAGGTGCGTGTAGCTTGAAGATAACAACGGTAACAATACCCCCACAACGCTCTACGAGTAACACTACGATTCGAAACACTACAAACATCCATTGCACCGCCGGGACTCGAACCCTAATCTTGTGGTACTGAGCCCCAGAGCGCTAGCCACTCGCCCATTCAGGTCCACAGTGAAAAACGTGAATTTATTTTCATTTTTAAAAATTCACTAACAAGAAATTGCGACCAAACGATAAAAATAAAATCAGCCATTTTATTTGAAATTTGAACTTTTATTTTTTTTTTAGTGGCATCATTATTGACTTCGAAATAATTTCAATTATTTTGAAAATTTCAATTACTAACACGTGACTTGTTCTCATTTTTTATAGTTAATTAAGCGTTGATAAATGATTAATTAAATGTGAAAGACAATTACAATTAGTAAAATACTGAAAAAGAAAAATATTTACGCATTAAATTTTCTTTAAAAACTTACTAAAAATTTGGAATTTGTGTTAAATAATTGAAAGGCATAATAAATGTAACAGGGCTTTTTTTTTTTTTAATCACTACACTTTGGATATTTACAAATGATCACATTATTTCTAAATTATCAAACACGAAAAAAAATAAAATAATAACAGTATTTATAAAATTTATGCATAAAAGAAATTATGTTATGTAAAAATACTATTTTGTATAATGATAATCCTTGTTACTTTGTACCTTAAGTTACCTGAATTATATTGACAAAATCGCAGAATAGGAGCCACTACTATTTGGAGTCAAAAATTCTTACGTCAAAATGCGCCAAGAAAAGGGTTGTAAGGGACTTGCAAACAGTACAGAAATCCAGTTCACCACATTTGGTGACTTATCGCTTTGATCGCTACAAAAATATCGCCATGACCCAATGCCCCCTATCTTTTTCGATTTAGCCATCATATTTTATTAAAAATAGTTTTAAAGGATTTTTGAAATGTTTGATCATATACATGTCTGTTTATCCTACGAAATATAGCTTACTAAAACTCTTTTGTAAAATATGACAAAAATTTTTGTAACTGTGCAAATAATTGTTATATTTTGATTAATATAAATTATAATTTTACGTGTATTTTAATTTGAATATTGATTTTGATTTCTCTTAGAAAAATACATTGTTTCTTTATTTCACTTCAAATGCGTTATAGAAGACAATAAAATTATCACCAAATTGATTATTCAACAAAAATGGTAATATGAAAATGTTAGCTTTATGAAGTTTCTGAAAATTGTCACCATTTACTATAAACTAATTAATAGCTTTCAGTAATTTTGTGATTTATTGCCATATAGAAATCGGAGATAATTTATAATTCACTTCAGTTCAGTTTCTTCAACAGTATCAGTGAAATTATTATCATTTTTATTCTCTAAAGAAATTTATCTCTGGGTTAATTATTACGTACAACTATTTATTGATGTTGAGTAAAAGGCAATTTTAATAAAAATTTATTTTCATATTTCTAAAATTATTGCTCATTTCAAAACAATATTTTAGAATTGCTTTTTAATTCTTTTTTTTTTTTTTTCCTATTTAAAAATTTTTCATAAAGTATTATAATTTCTTTACGTAATTTTTCCGACTGGAAATTTATTTTCTAATTTTTAAACTAGTCCTTATTTTTCATTTTCTATTAGTATATAGTATGTTTTACAGGTGATCAATTTCTTGAAAAAGTATTACAAAAAATGTGGTATGTATACACAACTATCGGCAATTCAGTTATCAATTCTTTTAACACGGAAATGATGCCACAAAAAAAATTTCAATGCTGGAAATGAATAGATTAAAGAATTAAAAAGAAAAAAATCAGAAAGTCCGTGCAGACGATATTGTGATAGTTTTTGTTTTTAAATGAAACAGAATTAATTCTAAGCAAGATTGGTGTAAGATTTTGAATTAGAAATAAAAACATTTATTGTACTGTATAAGTGAAATGTGTTAAAATGAAAGCTTTTATGTGTAGCAAGTGCAAAAAAATAAGCATCAAGCATAAATAATAAGTGCAAGCATAAAGACAAAAAAAAAAAAAAAAAAAAAAAAAAAAAAAAAAAAAAAACTGTTAAAATTATTCAACTTTCTTAGAAAGAATATCATCATGTACAGAGAAATAGAATAAAGTATACAACACATCTAACCTGATTATTTAATTTAAACCACTGCACCAGCTATAAGCAAAAATTTTCGAATTGATATCGTATTCAGTCAAATCATCCCAACTTAAATTTAAACTCAATCAAAAATTTTCGAATTGATATCGTGTTTAGTCAAATCATCCCAAATAAAATTTAAACTCAAACAAAAATTTTCAAATTGATATCGTGTTTAGTCAAATTAAATTTAAACTCAAATAAAAATTTTTGAATTGATATCGTGTTTAGTCAAATCATCCCACATTAAATTCTTATTATAAAATTATCAGACGATACTAAGTAAAAATTATTGAGAAAATGCATATTATTACTAATTCTTTTTAAAAGAAAATAACCAGATTTAAGTCTTTAATGCATAAAACATATTCTGCATATGTCGTTTTATGTTACTGATACATAAATACGATTTCAATTTCATTGTAATTACCTGATTTGTCACTATACAATGAATCACTAATCTCACTTTCAATTTCATTATATGATTTATTCGGAGGCAATATCAATTATTTATGGTTTTGTATTTATTACCTTTTATTTTATTTTGATGCTTTCAATGGCCTTTGAATTAAGCCGGATTTCGTTCTACGGTCGTCTTTTTGACGTAAGGCGAAGGTCTCCTTCATTTAATTTCTGCCTTAATATTTTCATAAACCATTTTTAAATTTAATTTAAAGCAAGGGAAAAAGTCCATACTAACATAAACAATTCCTTTTGAAAATCACTCTCAATATCATGCAATTAGATTCATATCAATGCAAAATTAAGGAAGTTAAGAGTAAAAAAAAAAAAAAAAAAAACCCAACCACAACCGATGTGACACTGGATAGGGAAAATTGGGTTTGAAACGATATTTTGCAGTTACTTCATTTATCTTTTTTATTTTTATTATTTTTTTATACGTTATGCCTATTTGTTTCTTGAAAATCGGTTATTTAAAAAAAAAAAATTATTTTTTTGCTGTAAAATTGTATGAAAATAATTGTTTCATGGTGTATTCAGTTTAAATAAATCAATCATCTGAAAAATTTTGCAAACTGTTGCCATGATTGCGGCTTAACAATATTTAATATAAAATACAAGTAAAATTAAATGCCTATCTAATTTTATATTATCATCATTTATTTTTTTTAAAGCCAGCTCTTTTATAATAATTTGATGCTCTTAATTTTTTGTCTTTTAAACTTTTATTCGTTACTTAAAAAAATAATAATATTATTAAAAAAATTATATATATGTACATCTTACTCCTTCTGTGTCTAATCAATGACCGTAGAGCGACAAACTAAACCTTTTCTATCTTATCATTAGGCTTAAAGCTCAAGAAACTTCCCTCATTCACAAAGCAGGAGATGGAGATTGCTATACAACCAATGCTCTCTGTCAACCTGGCAGATCATCATCAATTCTTAAATTATATACCATCCAGCGTATGACTGAGAACTTAAAGATACTCACAGTACAGAATTGCTAGCAAAAAACACCATCATTTTTACTATAATTGGCTTCCTTATATAAGCAAGTTTATCAGCCATTAATGAATAAAATGTATAAACATAAATCAGAATTCGCCAACCTAACTATCTTTTCGTATTAGGATTCCCTTTTTCTTATCTTATTTCTTCTTTTAGACAAAATATGTTTTTATTACAGGATATTATGACATACAAATGTTGCAAAGGAAAGAGACAAACTCCCCAGTTGCTGAACTTTGCCACCGGACGGTTTTAAATCGGCTTACGACGAATAAAACTTGCACGTAAAACATATTCTACACATGATTATGTCGTTATTTGTGTCTACAAGATAGGGACACAGCAATTCCATAGGCCCGGTCATTGGGACTGTTCATTCCATATTGTGGTGATAAATATGGATGAACTACAGTAAATATTACCGTTTTTTTCGCATGTGGCACTCTGAGTAACACTGAATCTGCTATACTGTCTCTCCAGTGAAGAGAGATCTCGGCATTTGAAGACAACAAAAATCCTAGCGGTTATTTCACAATAGGGAAATAATTAAATGCCGATTACCAGTAACGACGCTTGAAACACTTAAACACAAGTAAAATAATTACTATAATTCAAGAATTACCTGTATATACTTATTATTAGAAAATTTTTATCAGTTTTATGTATGTAATATCTCTTAGTTCCAAAATTTTACTTAATAATATTGGTACAATATATAAAGACTTCTGAAAAATATTTAACTGCATCAGACAAATGAAAATGAAAAAGTAATTTGAATTTTTCAGATTAATCAAAATTAAATAACTAAAAATTAATATATATATATAATTGTATTTTCAGATTGAAAAATTTAATAAAATTTCTGCAAAATATATATATATATATATATATATATTTCATAAAAGCAATAAAATTATTTTACACGCATGCTATTGAATTAGGTAATTAAAAATTAGCAAATAATTTAAATTTGAAAAGGTAATGACTCCGACTTCTCGGTCATTAGTCGGCGAGCAGCCCAATACAGTAAAGAACGGCAAAAATAATCACTAAAGGCAATGACATTAACACAAAAAAGGGATGCAGTTAATATATGATGAGGTGCTCTCCAGTCATGAGCACGCCATAGTCGCAAAGTGGGCAGACATCTGTCGCAGCATGTCCAATTCTGTATAGGTGATTCTGTAAGTAGTCATGAACCGTGACAAGTCCAACCACGCCGACCTCTCTAGGCAAGGAACTGGGAATTCTTGTTGACTTATTCAATAGGGAATTCCACTTCTTCTCAGAAGCATTCTCTTTAAATAGGTTTCGCTAAAATAGTTCTCCATTGTCTTGCTGTTTAACTAAGTGTTTTAATGGCATTAAAGCGCGTTTCTTCAATGCATTAATGGAAAATAAGTAATCAAAAGTTATTTACTCGAATTTTATAATATATATTTTTGAAATAATAAATTATCCCGTTTAACATTCGATGGTACATGGTGGCGCTGTACTTTGTATTACCAACAAATACAATGCACATGTCGTTGTTCTGTTAAAACGATTTTGCAAGCAAGAATAGTAAAAGCAATTTGTAAAGAATTTCTACTGTCCATTATTTTTCAGTTCTTTGTTCTGATAATTTTTGGTAAAAATACTGCTTTTTTGGTAATGTTTCTTGGAGGATTCAGCATTAAATGTAAAATTTTTCATATCAAAGACAAATAGCTTCAAAACAAATGTTCAGTATCAAAATAAAGGAAGGAAAAAAGCAAAAAATTATGAAACATAAATTATATTTACTGTATAACATAATTTTAAATTAATAAGTAAGGAAATTTATGATTAAAAACAAATTTCAAAATCAATTATAATGAAATTTAAAATTTTACATCTTTATTTCCAGAAATTGTCACACATTTGGTACTTTTATTGTAGATTAATACGGAGATCCTTTTCCGCGTAGCACATTTGGTATTGTGTAAAGAAAATACGCTTTTAATTGTAGATCTCGTTTATAACAAATGCTTATATGGGTTTTTTTACATGTTTTTTTGTAAATGAAAATTTGAATGCAAAATAATTAAATTTAACATAAATAGTTAAATTTATTTTTCAAGTTTTAGATTATCTTTGATGTAGTGCTCTGGAACAAAGTAGTTTATTTTTAACGAAGTCATCTGTAAAATTAATCTATGTTTTGCATATTTCTGAATATTTGATAATCATTTAATATCAATAATTAATGAAATATAGTTATCTTCACTTTTCGCTTTGAGGATCTGACACTTCACCTGGAAATTATTTGGTTATGTTATTGGTGTAGTTTTAGTATAACGATGGCAACGTAATCAATGTTTATGGTGGCAAAAAATTGTTTGAACTAAAACTATGAGGAAAGTAAGTAAATGACAAATTTATGTATTTTCTTCAATTTCTAAAATACTTCCGTTCATATTTGTTACAATTTTAAAAGTGAAAGAAAACAAATAAATGTTTCAGTTTTGTTTTTCATTTAATAATGTGGTTGGATTGTCCAATGTTTTTTCCGGTTCGCATTTGTGAAAGGTAAACCGAAACTATTTGTCAAAATTTTCCAAATAGTAAAATGCTCGATGCGACGACGTACGTGATTACCCAGTCTTGCTTCAAAATACGATATTTAAAGTTTCTTCAAGAATGGCTTTCATATAATTTGATTTTGTTAGTTGAAAGGTTTAAACGTTTTTGAATTTAGTTCAATTTATTTAATAAATAAGTGATTATCAATTCACATTTTATTATCATACAATGCAAAGCAGGTATTGATAATACATGCTTATTGTTTAAATTTGCAATAGTCCTTGTGTATTTAACTAAAAAAAATATTATTTAAATTGTTATAATTTTTACTTCTTAATATTATATTATTTTAATTATTTAACTGTTATTATTTAACTATCAGCCAGTCACCATTAAATAATAGTGCATAGTGCAAATTTTCTTAAAATATTTATTTGTTATTCTAAAAGCAAATTATATTTTTTATGAAAAACCAACTTTTAATTTTAAAACTTTAACTTGTTTGTAGATCGTGTACTAAAAAAGAAATGGACATTTTGATGGGCTAAAAGGCATTCTTTTCTTTATAGCATGTGTTAAAGAAGTATTTTAATATTAATTTAGTATTATATGTAATTCATGCATAAGTTTTATTTTAAGTGTCATAAAAATATTAAAACAAATAACATATAATTGGAAAAAATTTCCTATTTCATTGCTTTTAAAATAATTTTTTATGTTTTATTTACAGTAAAAAGTACAAAATTCCCCAGACTTGGATTTAATTTGAAGAAAATTTATGCAGCAGAAATTGTTCTTGAAGCAAATCATTCTTCTAAAAAGAAGGTTTTAAACTACTTTTTAGACAAGTTTAAAGAATATTGCTTGGAAGAAAGTGAATTATTTAAGCAATTTTTCCAAGGCTTCTACTATTCTGGCAGCTATTTTGAAGGATTGCGTGTCAGCAAGGCGACAGAATTTGACGTGAATGTGGTGTTTTCATTTTTGCCTTACACTGAATATTATGTAAGTGTTTTATGTGATATTTTTTAATAGTTTTTAAAGTCATTATCATAGTAATTTAAATGTTTACAAAATTTTTCCAAATTGTCCTTTATTATTAAGTATTGTTTAATAATTGATTAATAAAATTGTAAAATATAGTGGGGCATATTCTCCTAATGTTTAATTTCCTTCCATTGAAA